>BQNB010178986.1:0-12819 GCA_026074375.1 Tanacetum coccineum
TATGATAATGTTAATTATGGATCATATATGTATGTTTTGGAATATCTTTGAATGGAATGGAATGTTATGTTTATGGTTTTATTGTATATTATTTTGTTGTTAATGGGATTATATCTGGTTATGAAGTTGTTAGTAATACGTTAGTCATGAGTATATGCGTTTTTTTGTGCGCTTGAATATTGTTGTGTGCTCTGTCATAGATGAGCCTTAGTTGTTGTTTGAGTTTGCGTTGTTGAATGCCATTTCTGGTTTTTGTTTATTCCGAATTGCAGTTGTCCTTTGAATGTGAAGCCCTTTTGTGTCTTTCTGTAGTGGCTGTTGGATGTGCTATTGGATATGGTTTTTGTTTACCTGTAGTGAATTGATTGATGGAATGGGTATGGGTGTGCCGTGGAAACTTTTTACCCCATGTATAGGTGATAGATTGTTGTGGATTATGGCCGTGTCTCATATTTGGCCATGTAGCCTTTTCACTAGTATGTGAGGCCCCTATGTGTTTAATCCGAATTATAGTTGGGAATGTCGTTTATGGTTTTTGGCAGGTAAGTAACTTGTTCTTATTAACTTTGGCACTGGTATTATGTAGGTAAGTAACTTGTTCTTATTAACTTTGGCAGGTTTATTCAGAAGTGTTGTTACACAGATTGAGTTTGGGTAGAATCAATTGGTTTTCTGACTATATGGATGAGTATAACCATGTAAGATTACCACTTTTTAATATGTTAACTGTCATAAAAAAAATAAAAAAAATTAAATTGTTAATTATCACGAGTCTGTTCCTTTTTAATAATAAAAATTGCATCTTTTTAGCCAAATTTAAATGATTAATGTCAAGTTGTTAATATTTAAAAAATGTTTGAATTTTCAAAAAATTTAAAATTTTTAATTATCATTTTGGAGCCAAAAGATTGCAGCCAAAATTTTAAAAATCACCTAGGAAGTTAATTCTGGACGGTTTTAGTTTCCTTATTTTATATTAAACCCTATTTTATCTCTAAAAAATCAGGCCTCAACCTAAACAGAACAATAAAAACTATTTTCACACCATTAATTACCAAGTTTACTTATTTTCTTTTACACATTCCTACTGAAGAATCATGGAAACTCAAGCCATTGATGATCAGAATCCTTTGGTTAATTATGATAATGATAATAAAAATGACAATTTAGGATATCAATCAGAGGAGTATTTTGATGAGGTGCAGGAGGATGATGAAAACAACTATTCAAATGGGAATGTAGTTAAGAGGGGCATAACCAGGTTATATAAGTTTCGCATGGAATATGGAAAACCCGATGGAATAAAGCTCAGTGTAACCTTCGATGCGTTGAATAGGATATCAGGAAAACACAGAGCATTGTTTTTGTGTTTTTTAGGAGACATGGTTCGTGAGCATATAGGTTTGAAGATTCTATCCTAGAAGAAGGTGGATTAAGAATCAAGAGATAAACTATGGGATGAAATCATGGTACACATATACTATTTTTAAGAGAGGAGGTCCAAGAGAGGAAGAACAAGTCTTTCTAGATGATCTTGCAAGACTTCAAAGGCAAGAAAAGGAAGCTAATGAGGAAGCTGAAGCTCTCAGGAAGAATCTTGAACAAGAAACTGAGAACTTGGTTACTCAGGCAGGAGCTGCTAAGTCTAGCAGTACTAACATTTTTAGTACTAGCGGTACTAACCTTGTTAATACTGTTAGCACAACAGCTAAAGCTAGCGGTACTAACTTTGTTAATACTGTTAGCATACCAGTTAGTACTGCCAGTACTAATGAGGGACAATCTCTTTCTGACACATCAAATTCCCAAGAAGATGACTATGAAATACCTCCACTTGAGGATATTCATGAAGATACTACTGATGGTATCTTTACACATTCATCTTATGATGATGAGGGTGCAGAGGCTGACTTCACAAATTTGGAAACAGTTGTGAATGTTAGTCCTATTCCCACATCAAGAATTAATCCCTCTCATCCTTCAGCACTTATTCTAGGTGATCCAACATCAGCAGTACAAACAAGAAGCAAAGTGAATAAAAGTTCTGAAGCTCATGCTTTTGTTAGTTATGTTCAAAAGCAAAGGAGAAACAATCATAAGGACTTTCATCTTTGTTTATTTGCTTGTTTTCTATCTCAACATGAACCCAAGAAGATTTCAGAAGCTCTTGAAGATGAAAGCTGGGTTGATGCTATGCAAGAAGAATTGTTGCAGTTTGAGATTCAAAAAGTTTGGATCCTAGTAGATTTGCCTTATGGGAAAAAGGCTATCGGTACAAAGTGGGTGTACCGAAATAAGAAGGATGAAAGAGGAGTGGTTGTCAGGAACAAAGCTAGATTGGTTGCTCAGGGACACAGGCAAGAGGAAGGAATAGACTATGATGAAGTTTTTGCTCCTGTGGCTAGGCTTGAAGCCATAAGGATCTTTTTAGCATTTGCCTCGTATATGGGCTTTATAGTCTATCAGATGGATGTGAAAAGTGCCTTTCTCTATGGCAAGATTGATGAAGAGGTATATGTGTCTCAACCACCAGGTTTCCTAGATCCTAAGTATCCTGAGAAAGTCTACAAAGTGGTTAAAGCTCTGTATGGGTTACATCAAGCTCCCAGAGCATGGTATGCTACTTTATCCACTTTCTTGTTGAAGAATGGATACAGAAGAGGGACAATTGACAAAACTCTCTTCCTAAAGAAGGACAAACATGATATCATTTTAGTTCAAGTCTATGTGGATGATATCATCTTTGGGTCTACAAAGAAGTCTTGGTGTGATGAGTTTGAGGCATTGATGAAGAGTAGATTTCAGATGAGTTCAATGGGAGAGCTCACTTTCTTTCTTGGCCTACAAGTCAAACAGAAACCAGATGGTATTTTTATTAGCCAGGATAAGTATGTTGCTGAAATCCTGAAGAAGTTTGACTTTGCAAGTGTTAAGACTGCCAGTACACCAATTGAGACTCAGAAGCCTTTAGTCAAAGATGAGGAAGCCAGTGATGTTGATGTCCATCTCTATAGATCAATGATTGGCTCCTTAATGTATGTGACTGCTTCTAGGCCTGACATTATGTTTGCAGTCTGTGCTTGTTCTAGGTTTCAAGTCACTCCAAAGACCTCTCATTTAAGTGAGGTCAAAAGAATTTTTAGGTACCTAAAGGGCAAACCCAAATTGGGCCTTTGGTATCCTAGAGAGTCTTCATTTGACTTGGAATCTTACTCAGATAGTGATTATGCTAGAGCAAATCTTGACAGGAAATCCACAACAGGAGGTTGTCAATTTCTTGGCAGGAGACTCATTACTTGGCAATGCAAAAAGCAAACCATTGTAGCCACTTCTACAACAGAAGCAGAATATGTTGCTGCTGCAAGTTGCTGTGGGCAAGTTTTATGGATTCAAAATCAAATGTTAGACTATGGGTTCAACTTCATGAACACAAAGATCTACATTGATAATGAAAGCACCATTTGCATTGTAAAGAATCCAGTGTATCATTCGAAGACAAAGCATATTGCTATTAGGCACCACTTCATAAGAGATGCTTATGAGAAGAAACTCATACAGGTGCTTAAGATCCACACCAATGACAATGTAGCTGATCTACTAACCAAGGCATTTGATGTAAGCCGATTTCAGTTCTTGGTTGTTTCAATTGGGATGGTAAATCCTTAAGCTGCATTGGTTAAAGGGAGGCAATATGATTGGGTCATCTGTGGATGAAAGAGGTAAAACACACCATGGCAAATCAAACTTGTTCCAAGAAACCTCTAAACCATTATGCACCACCTTTCTACCCATTAAGATTCAATCACCATCAAGAAAGCATAGCTAACCGTACCAAAAAGTGGTCTGTACACTTTCAAGAATAAGAAGATTACTCAAGATGTGTGTGCTAGGATTCAGGGTAAGAATTCTCTTGTGAAGCATTTTGAAGACATGAGATTATGTAGACCATCCAAAGAGTATTTTTAGGTAAAATTGGTTAGTATGTGTTGATGGTGAGGGGAAGTTTGGTAAGACCACCTGAATAGTGAGTCATGGTTAGATGGCTCAGGTAGTGAAGTCTACCTCGACGTTCTTTCTTTCAAGTACTATGGCGGTCCATGATTCCATGTCCCGAAGCCATAAACATGGTCCATACTTGGAGAAGTCTGAAGGAATGGAAGAGTTTCACGAGATTATTGACCTTTATCAGCGAAGTTC
The DNA here is from genome assembly GCA_026074375.1 of Tanacetum coccineum. Lineage (NCBI taxonomy): Eukaryota > Viridiplantae > Streptophyta > Magnoliopsida > Asterales > Asteraceae > Tanacetum > Tanacetum coccineum. Next base: position 4,198 of record BQNB010178986.1, read on the forward strand.
AAGTTCATCACGCACTCACCTGTAAGTCAGCAGTATCTACTACTTTGTTGAATATTTTTTAGACAGTCTGCTAAGTCCAAAACACACAATGTTAGGCACATTACTGCCAAAGTAGCTGGCAAATCTGTGTCTATCTTTGAGGTATCAATAAGAAGTGATCTTCTTTTTGATGATGCTGATGGGATAGATACATTACCTAATCAGGCCATCTTTGATGCTATACAGCAAATGGGGTATGAAGGGGTTTAACATTTTAACTTTTAATAAAGCATTGTTTTTTCACCCAATGGAGGTTTTTATTTTCAACAATAATTCATTGTCTTAGTTCCAAAAGCACCTCTTGGGATAAATTCCTACAAACATGCCACTGTTGTAATATGTTAAACAACTAATCAGTAAGTAAAAATTTTTCTTAGTTTAATCTTTGATGGCATGAATTAGACATTTTAGAATGCTAAGTAAAAAGTTTATTATGTATCCACTGTTGATCTAGTTAAATTGACTAAAACATCTGTAGATTGTTCTCATTTTTTTTTATAGTAGCTCCCCTTTCTCTCCTCCCTTTTCTGTCTTAAGATTGTTCATTTTTTCTTGGATACTCGAGAAAGTGAATGATGAGCCCGTAGGAATGGGTGTTCTTTTATGGTGTCACAAGTATGGAGACGCATAACAATGCATGTAAAGACACTTTTTCTTTCTATATGTTTTTTTGTAGTTTTGTTTAAATAGTACGTATTAGTAGCTGATGTGTGTCTTAAGAGAACGTGATTGGAGCTTATGGTCTATATCAATGCATTGAATGTATAATGGATTATAACTTAAACAGTAAATTAGACTTGAACCTCTGAGAGATAGTTGTTTGTCAAATATGTGTTAATTCTAGGTTATATATGATCTGCTGGAACCAACGGGTCAAAATCTCTGTGTTCGAGAGGATGCTCAGGTTTGTGCAGCAACTTTAATTCTAGGTTATATATGATCTGCTGGAACCAACGGGTCAAAATCTCTGTGTTCGAGAAGAGGCTAAGGTTTGTGCAGCAACTTGCTATGCCTCTATGTGTCTCATTTTTTTATTCCATTAGTACCTAAATCTCATTCCAACTCTTTTTTACTTTAAAAAATATATATAATACCCACAATAACTTGAGCAAAACAGAAACCTTTTCATGTACGATAATAAAATCATTAAGCGTAGGGTTTTTAAATATGATATCACAGTTTGTTATTGACGTGATTAGTTATAGTATGTTTTGAAGGGATAAGTTTCATATATATGTTATTTACATTAGCCTAACAATCCATTTGTAGGTACATATGTGAAGGTAAAAAGGGAAGAGGTGGTTTTATCTCCTGCCCATGCCCTATCTTTCATTGCTGCTGGTGAAGGTACTACTGTGAATCTCTTTCTGTATGCATTTATAGTCCTGAGGTCTTGTCATGTAACCTCAGGACGCTTTTGAGTTTGACTTTAATTACACGTTGTTTGTGAAAATTTAAAGGACAACAAATGGTCAAATGGTAATTTTGAAACTAAAATTGTGTTTTTTATTTCAAGGTCTAGAAAAGAAGAATGCTGCCAAAAGACTATGGGCAGTCACTAAGCTGATCAATCAAGTTGTGGGTGATGCTCTCAGTGGGTTGCTTTTGGTTGAAGCAATCTTGCAACACATGGGATGGCCAGTCGATAAATGGAATGAGCTTTATCATGATTTAACCAAGCCGAAACCCACTAAGTTAGATTTTTTCCCATAATTTATTTCCCTCATTGGTGTAAAACTCAATTTAACCACCTCATTGGTATGGAAATGACAGTGAGCACCACATCTAAAATTGTCACTATAGTTTTGAATTATAAATTGAGTATGTTCTGATCTTATCTGGTATTAAAAGAAGTTAGTATTAAAAGAAGTTATTAGTGCTGCTTGTCAAACGTATTGGTATTAAAAGAAGTTAGTCACTACTGTTTGGGAACAAGAATGATTTGTTGTTTGCCAGTTATACTTTTATTCTCTAATGCAAAGACTTAAGTGCTGCCAGTTAGTAAACTCTATGTTAATGCTGCTATTGATACTACACTGCTATTGGGTTTTAAAAGAAGAAGTTAGTGCATCCAAGTATAATCTGGCTGTCAAAGTGAGCAATAAAATCTTAAATGTCACATAGTTTGATATAATTGAGTATGTTCTGATCTTATCTGGTATTAAAAGAAGTTAGTATTAAAAGAAGTTATTAGTGCTGCTTGTCAAACGTATTGGTATTAAAAGAAGTTAGTGCTGCCAAGTATATATTTATGCTGTCAAAGTGTTATATAAATACTATACTCATCCAGTTCTTTAACACTTGCATTAGAATATGAATTCATTTACAAAAAAATCATAACATCTTTCAAGATGTCACTAATACTTTTAATACAAGTAACATATTAAGGTCTTTGTTGTGTATAATTTTCCGTTTCTTAAGTCTCATGGTAACATCAGACATACATATTTGTGATATCTAATATTGTTTAGGATGATCACTATTTGCTGACCAACACCAAAGTGCTATTCCACAAGCAAACGTAGAGGTACATCTTTCATATGCTTTTGGCTCTGATCTATTGTTGACGCATACCAATCATACTAGAAAACTTTCAGATTTATGAGTAAGTCCAAGTGATAAAGAGGTTTACACATCTGTATTGATAAAGAGGTTTACACATATTGTTAATATCCCGAAAGTAAGCACCATATCTTGTAAAACAACTTCTATATCTTTCATATTCTTAGTTATGATCATGCTTATTTATGATGGTTAAATGCAGCCACCACAGAATGTTGTTAGTTCCTCATCAGCATTAGCCAACTCTCCTACTTTTGTTTGCCCATCTTGAACCCCTACTTCTGCAAGTAAGTTTTGGTCATACTTAAAACCATATACCCACTCATTTATCCATGTACTCCTATAGAGGTATCTTATGCTGTCTTTTCATATATAATGTACTACAGGGTTCGGCTCTGCTTTAAATATTAAGACACTTGTTGCTGCTGCTGAACGCAGAGAAACTCCCATAGATGAAACTGTTAAAGGTACATTCTCTTTCTTTGTACAAACTTTGTTGTCGATCTATTTTCACCTTGAGAAACAAAGAATGACTATGTATGAAAGTCTATGCGTTCATCATTACGCTTGCTATTTGCACATTAGGTTTAGGTCCTGGTTGCATTTTCACCTTGACTGGAATTGCCAAATGGGAGTGTAGCTCATATGGTAGAGCGCTCGCATTGCATGCGAGAGGTACGGGGTTCGATTCCTTACACTTTCTTATTTTTTTGTTGTGGGACTAAATATTACAAAATGCCACACAAACATAAAATTCATGTGACCATTGGATGAACAATAGTCACACAAAATACATATTCACTTAACTTTAATCAATATATGGTCACACTTATTAACACTTTTGGCCACTTTTGGTTAACTTGTATGTGACTAACTCCCAAAAAAACATGCTTTGTGTGACTAAATATTATAAAAGGCCACACAAACATAAAATTCATGCGACTATTGGATGAATAATAGTCCACTTATAAAATACACATTTACTTGATTTTAAAAAGCATATGGTCACACTTACTAACACTTTTGGCCACTTTTTTTAAATCGTATGTGACTAACTCTAAAAAACAACACCCGTTATGTGACTAAATCATCACAAACGTCACATTTATTATATATTCATGTGGACATACGACAGGAAATAGTCACACAAAATACAAATTTACTTGAATAAATCATCACAAATGTCACATATATTATATATTTATGTGGCCAAAGGACGAACAATAGTTGCTCTCAAAAACCATTTGTGTGACTATAAAGTGTTTACGGTCACTGTATGTTTAATTGTATGTTTAAATCCTAAATATCCAAACACGTTTAAGTACATGCATACAAATTTTATTTCGACCGATGCCCTTCACGATCGTTCTCATTCTATCCTTCACATGTGAAGAAACACCCTTTTGAAGATATTTTTTACTGCCTGTTTTTGATTAACAATGTAACACCCCCAAGAATAACGATACGCAGCGGAATACAACATTTGGGGTGCTACTTCATAATACATGCACACGAGTCCCAGTAAACGTTCAAATGATACGTTTATAAAACAAAATTTATTTTATTTATATGAGGAAAATCAGAGTTACATAGGTCCCAAATAACTTTAGAAATTTCTTTTCTAATAAATCGCAGCACGACTTTCTTACAAATCCCATTTTTATAAAATGTATAAATTTTCACCGAGACACAATCCCTGATATCCGCGTTCCGTCCCATCCAAGCCATCAACAGCTCCTAAACCTGAGATACATGCTTAAAAACGTCAACAAAACGTTGAGTGAATTCATAGAGTTTACAAATAACAGTCAGAACGCAATATTTGGTTCCACAAAACAATTATAACATTGCTTGCAAGGCAAGTTATATCATGATTTCCACTAACATGAGCCCGTGTACCGAACCTTAACACATTTATCATTTAGGATAAAATACTGACCGGGAAGTATGCCACCACCCCTAGTCTCAATACAAAATGTCCGTTACAGGGTGTTCACCATCGGATTCAGACCCCGGACAGGGTTGTCAAACCCAATAGATCTATTTAATGCATTCAGCGTTTACCTCCTCGGTAATTAACGGTCACACAGTAAAAGGCATATACTCATAGCAATGAAATCATATCACGTATCAAAACACATTAAGTTTTCAAAACAAACATGTATCTTCCTCGGTTATAAAACATTTAAAACAGTTCAAAAGCGAGGCTATGAACTCACCTTGATAGAAGCCGAAAATCAAATTAACCGAAACAATCCCAAGACATCGCAATCAACGAACTCAACCGCAACCTATAATTTATGTCGCTCGATTACTATACAATAAGATACGATCGAATAGTGCGTACATCGCGACTATTAAAACGATATAGATATACATATACATGTGATGAGAAATCCACTTGCCCGTCTTAGATCCTAAACCTCATATAATTAAGTTATGATCATTCTTTTACTTTTACGTTAAAATACTTTATTGAAAACTTTCTATTTTCAAATACTTTTTCTTTTCGGAAAGTTACCATTTTTAGTTAGTCCCGTCATCTAATTATACGTATAATAATATGTATTTGTCTCGTCGTACATTTGACACCCAATTTGGTTATTAGTTACTCGTATTGGAGTTATATCCGAATATTACAAAAGTTACTATTTTTAGACTTTTCATTTTTTAGAACCGACCAACGGTCGTAAAACACTCGTTGTTCTTAAAATATCCGTTGATATTATTTTATTAACCAAGTTAACCTTTACGACATATTAATGTCGGTTAAAATATCCGTTTGACTTTTACATTGACTTTTTATACATATAGTATATTTATTTTCTACACCGCAACTAGTTAAGTTTATTCGTTAAATCGTTAAATCCAAAATACTATTTTCATAATACTAGTAGTGATTACTATCTTTATAAAAACTCGCAAGTTCCATATTAACCCATTTTACATAATAAAGTCAATGTTTGACTTTATTTGACTTTTATAAATATATATAATTTTACTTAGATTTGACCCGTCCAAAACGACCTGCTATATCACATTTTCACAACTCGGACTCTAAAGAGATTTTATGCAAAACGATGTTCCGGACAACTTTTTAGTTTTAGCCGAGACCTGAATCTCAACAGAAAATGAGCAAAACGCCCATACGAGATTCTGCTGGAAATTTTTCATATTTTTAAGAGTAAACTACAAAAATCATCCCCGTGGTTTGTAGTTTATGGCACTAATCATCCCTAGCCGATACTATTGACACTAATCATCCCTGAGTGGTGAAACGTTCGGCAAAAATCATCCCCAATAAGGATGATTTTTGCAAAACTTTTTCTTAAACTTTTTGCAAAAATCATCCCCAATAAGGATGATTTTTGCCGGACATTTGACACTCAGGGATGATTAGTGCCAATAGTATCGGCTAGGGATGATTAGTGTCACAAACTATAAACCACTGGGATGATTTTTGCAGTTTACTCTATTTTTAATAAAGTGCAGAAATTGACTTTCAGTTTTGACCCGTTATCATGCGATTTTAAAACTAACAAACCACGCGGCAAAGTAAAACGACATTCCGAACAACTTTCGTGTTTCGCTGGATGGCTAAAACGGACTCGAAAATGCTCAAATCAGACTATTAAATTTCTGTCAGCTTTTAATATATTACAAGTGACTTTATTTTCTAGCTTAAAGTGTATATCTCGATTTCGCTCTAGATTCTTCGTTATTAGGAGTTAGAAGCTCCATTTTATATCAAAACGATCGTAAAGATAAACTCTATCATATTTTTCAAAACAAAAATCAGATTTTACAAAATCTTGTGCCTCGTTTTTCGTGCCGAAGTTTCGACTCAAAAATTCATTCACGACACATCTAAAACGGCCTATACACGGCATTCGCATCGCTCAATCATCCCAAATCACAATCTAACTAATCGACGCAAGATCCTTCGGATTTCATCACATGCAACTACCAAGAGTCGATCGAATCACAAAAATAAAAGTAATACTAGTATTAGATATACTTACAAAGCGTTATATAGCGAGATCGGACAAAACCACAGACTTCCTTTATTCCTTATTCTCTTAGCCGTGACTCGAACCAAGCCAAAACACCAAAACCTTAACTTTTACCAAATCAAAACTTTAACAAAACCCTTTGTAATCTTTTCCCCACTAAATTTTATACTTTATTCAAATCGAAACCTCTTAATTTATTCAAAATCTATACATGCATAAAACCTCTTGCACGTGTTAGTTTTCACCATGGATGATTAAATCATCATCATCTAAACATTATTTGATGGTTGGAAAAATTAAAACACTAAGGGTGTGTAGGTTGTGGGTTCGACAAGCACCAAAGGGGGGAAAGGAACACCAAAGACAACTAAGGCTTGATTCTAGCTTAGTTTAAAACATCATTTGGATAATATAGGAAGGGATTTCAAGCTCAAAATTTTTGATGTATGTCTTTGTGTGTGTGTCCGGTCGAACAAGAGAGAGCAAGGGAAGGAAGATCAAATATTGAACTATGTGTGTTTACTCTTTGTGTGTATATAAGAGTTTACTTGGAAGTATAAGTAATCACTCATCATTACTTGCGTTGGGACTCAAAATGTTTGGTTTGTTTGTTTGGGGTGCCATAGTCGGCGGCTATGTGAGGCTAAAGGGGCATCTTCATCATCATTTTTTTTGAATTTATATGTTACTTGTAAACCTTGTGAACCCTTTTGTAATTTAAATGTATCACTTGACACTATAAATGTAAACATGTCTTATTTAATTAAAACGCAAGTTTTGGCCAAGTCGAGGAACAAAAGTCGTCGGAGTCCGCGAAAATATAATTTACAAGAATAAAAACATTGACGGGGCGCGTCCTGATTTATTATGATGCTAAAAATGTTTAACGGTCGCGCGGTCAAACGTTGACTCGCGAAACGACAAAAATAAAAATTTCTCAAATTCACCCGTAATAAAATACAAAAATATTTATTTTTGAAAATTGAAATTTCACTTGTCGACGTTCAATCATATGAATTTATAAAATAATAATTATGACGTCGAATCAGCGATCGTCATACGCGTCGTAAAACTCGAGTTGTTACACCAACACCCTCTCCAGGCTACGAAGAGGGTATTTATATGAGTTACAAGCCGGCCATGGGCTTGACATGCCATGGGCTTGACCCGATTAGCTTATTCAAGTTCTAAATATTAACTACGAGCTACGAGATACATTTTAGGAGTGACCGAGACTTTTTTGTATTTCTAACATGAAAATACACCAAAATTCGCAGTGTTTAAAAAAATGGAAAATTTTGAAAAGTAAAAAAAGTGATTTCATAGAGTGTTGTTGTATGTTGGTCAAAATAAACCAACAATGTATCATCTTGTATAAAGTGGTCGATATCACCATTATTGTTGTAAAGTATGTATATTATGGATGTTTGGGAGTTGGTCATTATGGGAACGCCAACTAAGGTTGTTTGATTAATCTATTGATCAAGGCATTTATCTTTGATTTTGTGTCTTCTTCAAGGGATGGTCAGGGAAGTTAATAGCAACACTATACCTTATTTGTTTGGACTTAATCTATTTGTTTTGTTTTTTTTATTTAACAATAATTATTTTCCATTTCCTAATCCTTAACCTTGGGTTTTACTCGAATGAGGATGCGAGCAATCACATATGTCTATTCCGTCGTTACGGCTATGTTATGTGTGATTTTGTCCACCTTGTTGGTTTATTACTTTTGGTGAAAAAAATTAGAAGATCCCTACCCTATATCACTCTTCGTCCTAACCATTGGTTTTACTCGAGTGAGGGAATGAATGCAATCATGTATGTTTATTCTGTCGTTACGGATGCGTATATGTGGTTTGTCATGCTTGCTGATTTACGACTTTTGGTAAAGACTACTAGTGCTATTCTTTAGCTTATTCGAGTTAGGGAATAAATGCAACCATGTATGTCAATTTCATCGTTATGGATGTGTATATGTGGTTTTGTCGCCTTTTCTGGAATATTG
>BQNB010178987.1:0-10020 GCA_026074375.1 Tanacetum coccineum
TAGTTTTTTTAAGAAGAGAAAGGAAAGTGAATGGAAAGAAATGGAAGGGAGATACAAGCCTATTTTTGTGTCAAAACTTTCCTCCCATATTTGGGAGGATTCGGAAGGAAAATGTATAGTGAGCTTAAAAAACTATTACGTTGACCAGATTACCCATGTTGTTTTTTTGTTCTTGGTTTATCTAAAGGGTAAACTGGTAAATTCATATTTCTCATTTCTTTCCTTTCTCTTCATTCACTTTAAACTTCAGAACACAAAACAAATTATCAACTTTCCTTTCTTTTATGTTACTTTCTTTTCCTTTCTTTACTTTTCTTTCATTTCCTTTCCTAAAGTAACTCGAGAACAGAGCGTTAAAGTGCTGGCCTAGTTATGTAAATATTGTTGTTATGATGTTTGTTTCTTGTTAGATTATGGTTTCGTTAGATATTCCTTGACTATCGTGTAACCCTGGGTTTTGGTAGTACGAGTGGTTTGGACCTTGCTTGCCCCATTATTAGATTATCTAGTCAATATGGGATCCATCGGGTACTAGGGAAGATCTATGACTCCGACCCCTAGTGTAGGAACTAACCGGTCTCCGCACTTATCACTGAATATGCTTAAAAAGCACAAAAACTCTTTTAGAAGGAGTTAATAATCTGTATAGGTTATTAGATAAGTTTTGGGAATAGTTAGGATTAATCACTACAACCTGGATATCCTACCTCCTATACGATTTCGACTGAGTCAGAATCGCGAGAAGTATAGGATAAACTATATATGCCTATTCAAGTCTATCGGCCTTAGAAACCACTAATGAAACCATGGTTTAACATTGCACATGAAAATGTTTTCATAACAGTAGTAATGAAGTAACTAGGTTAGCACGTTTTCTCGCCTGATATATTCAACTCTTTTAATTTTCAGTATTTAATATTATTGTTATTTTAAATTCATTTCAAATCAAATCAAAAACTATTTTCTAAACGTGGCATTTCAAATTAAAACTAATTACAACTTAGCTCTTGGGACTACCTCAGATTTACCATTCTATACTACCCACGATCGGGTTCTCTGCCCGTTAGTGCGTTGTCAGATAGATCGAGTTTTATAAATTTAAAACTTGGTAAATTATTATTAAAAAATACATATCAAGTTTTTGGCGCCGTTGCCGATGAGCTAAAAATGAGAATTAATTTGATTATTTTATTATTTCTCTTCTTTTTCTCAACTCTATATCTGCAGGAACCATGGCTGGAGTAGACGTCGATACTCTCACTATGAAACAATACCTAGCATTGTCACAAGAAAACCAGGCACCGGGCGTGGTAAAACCAAAAATCGGAGGCAATGTTAATTTCAAAATCAAGAGCTAATTCATGCGTGAATTAAGGGAAGATACTTTCTCCTGAACAAGACATGATGCTCACGGATCACATTGATTGGGTCCTAGCATCGTTGGCTATTCAAACATTCAGGAGTCTCTAAAGATGCAGTCATGCTTTGAGTTTTTCCCTTTACTCTTACCGGATCCGCAAAGCGATGGGTGGACAGACTAGCCCCATGAACTATCAATACCTGGGATCTCCTCAAAAAAGCCTTTATCCAAAGGTACTGCCCACCTTCCATGACCGCAAAGAAGCTTGAAGATATTCACAACTTCAAGCAAGAAGGAGACGATTCATTATACCAGGCTTAGAAGCGGTATAATGACCTACTATACAAGTGCCCTACCCACGACATCAATAGTCATCAAAAGGTAAACATTTTCTATAAGGGTTTGAGCACTAAGAACCGTCAACTGCTTGATTCAAAGGGACCCATCCCCGGGATGAGACCGGCCGAAGCTCTCACAGCAATTCAGACAATGGCTGACCATTCTCAAAAATGGCACGACGGCACAACAAGCAAGAATATCAGGAACAGTAGTAACAAGGATAGGCTAGATGCTTTAGTAAACAAGTTAGACAACCTGGGAATAGACATGAAGAAACTAAAGAAAAGTGTTCATGCAATCCAGGTTGGATGCCAAATTTGCGAAGGACCTCATCTAGACAAGGATTGTCCCCTCAATGAGGAAGTTAAACAAGTGGAAGAGGTCAGATATGGATAATTTGGACGAACAACACCATTTAACGGAAACAATAGAGGAAAGTTTCGTGTAGGAACACCTAGATACTACACTAAGATTGATAATCGTCCACCATATGCTGAAAGGAGGCAAAGTTTAGAAGAATTATTGGCTAAGCATCAAGAGGAATCTGCTTGAAGAAGTACTGAAATGGAGGTGTGGATTAAAAAGCTTAAAGAAAATGTCAAGATTAACACGAGGAACCAAGACGTCTCACTTAAAAACTTAGAAACCCAGATCGAGTAATTAACAGAAGAACTCCGTTCCAGGAAGGAAAAATCTAAACAAGCAAAGGTAGTAACTGTTGAAAATGAGGGACCCAGTTCTCCTAAGAAACTTAAAAATCTACACGGAATATCCTTCCTCTTCGACTCTCAGGAAGAAAACACCATTAATCAACTACCTACAAAGGAATCTAATACAAGACATTTCACGCTTCCCTGTACTATCTGTAACTTTAACTTTTATGTTGTGGTCAATTTAGAAGCCAGTGTGAATGTTCTACCTAGGAATATTTTTGACTATTTGGGATTAATAAACCTTAGTGAAACCAAGATGCTAGTGGAAATGGCTGATATGAGAAAAAAAAGCACCACTTGGGATAGTTAAATACATACTTGTAAAAGTTGAATAAATTCATGTATCCCCATCCGACTTAGTAATTACAAGTATCAAACCCCAAACGACTGTCATTTGGGAAGACCCTTTTTGGCCATGATTCACGCCTAAATTAGTGTTTTTGAAAAAAAATATCAGTGGGGATAGGAGACGAAAGGGTAACGTTTGACATAAATAGGAATGACCCTAATTTCGCTCCTACGGAGGGAATCTTTATGTTAAACTCAGTTAACACTGACGAACCAATCACTAAAAGATTAAAGATAAGTAATGACACGACTACAACACATTTTTGTAAACCGATTATACAAGAATGTGATACTGGACTTTTAGAGGCTTGGCCATGCGCTGGAACCCGTCAGGAACGAATGTGATAGGTGACATGAAATTTTTGGAATCATAAGCTCGGTGAACAAAATATTGGTTTCTTCCTTAATAACTACAAAGGAAGGAAATGAAAGGAGATGGGGTAAATCATTTCAAACTTTTTAATTTAAGAATAGGAAGTTGCAGGTTGAGGATTCTGTTTGGAGCAAAAGGTATTTAGAATGGTGTAATTAAAATTCTCATGATAAGAAACCCATGCCTAGAGACTATACTTTCAAAGAATGGGTAAAGCTTAAGAAAGGGCACCTAGATATAAGTAAATCAGTTAAGAAAGATTTATTTAGATTAATGAGGTTATGATAAATCTATTGAGGCATTAAGGATCCATGATGAAGACCCTTTTTTGGAAAATATTTAAATAAATACAATTGGGTATTCCCTAAAGAAATTGAACAACTTGCCGATGAATACGAAATAAAAATCAGAGAAAAAGGGCAAGTTCTTGAAGAAATATAGACAAAATGTAAAAGAGCTCGAAGTGAGGATAAAGATTGGTGGTATGATTACTGGTATGAGTATGAAGAAAAAACAAAATTAGGTAATGAATATTATAAAAAAAAAACAATCCCCCAATAGTGCAATACAGGTAGGGAAAATATTTAAAGTGACCAAATATAAGTTTAACAACGGATGTAGCTTCATATGTGTTAGTGGCAAAAGTAATGAAACCCTGTCATTGGGAAGAAAAAATGGAGCAAGGTTTAGGAAAATGATAATGGAGGAAATGGAAGAAACCCTCAGGGATGATGGAGAGGACTTTGTCGACAAAACGTAGAAGGGGGATGAGTCTAACTTAAAGACTCGTTAATAAACAAAAGTGCTTGTCGGAGACAACCTGTTTTTTTTTTTGCATTAGTTGGTTTGCATGTTTCTTACTTTATTTTGCAGAATCCAGAAGCTAAGAGGCAATTCTCGAGACCGGCTCGACTCATATTCATTTGGTAACCTTGCTGAATTTGCAGCAGTTACAGCGTAACCACTATAGTTACGCCGTAACCACTACCGTTACGACATAACCCATTTCAAGGCTACGCCGTAACATCTTAAAAACTTAAATTTTTTACCATTTGATTACGCCGTAACCACTATGGTTACGCCGTAACCTCTTTCTGAAATCTTAAAAAGTTAAGTTTTAAACATGTCTAAACCTTGTATATGTAAACGAACTTTGTGGGTATGTTCTCTAAAAGCCCTCACGAGATTGAACTCGTCCACTTGGGCACAATAGGTTTAAAAGTCTATGTGCATATGCTAAATGCAACCGAGATTCCTACAAAAGTGAGTTAGTTTTGTATATCTTGTACACTTCATAATTCTGTAAATGGTTTTATGCTCTGGTTGGTTTCTGTGATCACATGGATAAAGAGCTTGCTGGAAACTAGATATAGATTTCCGCCCATTTAAATTCAAAGCAATGTTTCAGGAAGTTTTCGTTGCCTTAATTCTACTCTTTTCTTATTATTTTCATTTCCTTAATGTACAATAGGGACATTGTACAAATCAAGTGGGGGATGGGAGTAGAATTAATACTTGACGTATGTTTTGCCTTCGATTTTCTAGTTTTCTTTGAAAATTATGCCAATTTTAAAATTTTTGACAAATTTTTCTTAAATAACTAGAATTAGTCTTGCCGAATGCACATTACCCTTTATTACTATTTGGTGAGATTTAAGCCTAATATTCCGTTTCCATCATATTACTCAAAAATCCACCAAAATATTGAGTGTGCCGGTAGTATTGTAGACTTTAGAACTTAGCATGTACATCATTTCGAGACCTAATTGATTAGCAGGAATAGATAGTTCAAGAAGGCAACACTTAGGAAATCACCCAAATAGCCTATATGTGTGCGTTTATCGACTTGTTACACTGACTTGTCGACCTCCCGTGATAAACCCTTATGTTGCACTCATTATTTGTGCAAGATACCCTTAGATCACCCATGTTAAACCAATCTATATTTTTAACCTACTCTATATGTTTCGTTACACCATTTCACCTTAGCCTACCCTGTAGTCTTTATTTTTCTTTGTGATGAAATCTTTGGCTACTTAAGTTCATGGTTCGGGGGAATGGGAACGAGAATTATATACTTTCGTGGAAGACCAATCAGTTATGATCTATCAAGACCCTCCTGTACCACCACTTTTAAAATTGTTTATCTCGAGTGGGGGGTATACGTGTAATATCGAATGTTGCAGGGGAAATAATTAAAGATATAAACCCCTGTAGCATTTGCATATTTACCATGAAGAAAAAAGGGTGCAACAAAAGGCCACCATGTGCTAAAAATGTAAAGATGGTGCAAAATAAAAAAATGAAGCTAGTAGCCCATAATTGCACCAAAACATCTTTGTAAAATGGAGCTAGTAGCCCATTATTACACCAAATCATACCGATACTTATGAAGAATGGAGCTAGTAGCCCATTATTGAAGATCAGATTTTCAGACTTTGACTCTTAGACCCATGGATGGACAGTATCTAGTTATAACAACCTTAGATTACTTTAGACTATTTGTTTTGTGTTTTTACATTATCAACCATTAAATGTGTATCCCATGTCTATCCTAACCCTTAATCACCCTTTTAAACCATAATACCTTTGTTGCCTTCGAGAGTTATTTAGACCCTAATTTTAACTGGTGCAAACTTATGTATTTTCAAAGCTTATGATAGAATACATGTTATGACTATGCAATTAAGCGATCACCCCAAAAATGAAACACTAAGACTAGTGGAGAGCTGAGTGACTTTTTATCTCCTTTTCGTGAGGTGTTTAGCTTTGATGTTTTCTAGCATAAAATTTATAAAAATTCCATTTCTTAAAGTATAATCTGAGACAATCTTATTATGAAATGTTTTAACAAGGTTCTACTTGAGGGCAAGCAGAAGTCAAGTATGGTGGATATTGATAACATCAATAATTAATACTTTTTGGTGGCAAAATACCCCTTAAATTACCTGCAAATGTTTCACCAACACTCGAAAACAAGATATTTTCTATTGTTTTCTAGTTTTCAAGTGAAATGCAGGCTAGTGACAAAAAACAAGGGAAAAGGGACATAAAATGTAAATTCTAAAGAATGTTACGACGTAACACAAAAAATGGTTATGTCGTAACATGTATTAAACAAGTACGAAGATCAAGGAAGACTTTACGGTGTAACACCATATATAGTTACGCCGTAATCCTATATTTGGAAGGAAATCTCATCCAAAGTTATAGTTACGGCGTAACACCTTATCCAGTTACGCCGTAACCATGAAAATCCACAAATATGGAATGAAGATCACAATATATGGAAGTTATGATGAATGTTACGGCGTAACACTATATCCTGATATGCACGTAAACATATCTTAAATATGGAATTCCGTGTAGGTTTGGTTTTTACGGCGTAACACAGTTAATTGGTACCGTAACAGGTTTCGATATCTATAAATAGGAGGCTCATCCAAGCTATTCCGACAACCACTCCTCACATCCAATTGGAGAGGCGACAAAGCTCCAACCTTCTAAAATTCCACTGGAGTCCAAGGAGATCACACTTTCCTTACTATTGTTATTAAATCGTTCCAAAATACAAATCATTGTAAACGAGAATTATGAGTTTTCCAATATATGATTTCTTCTTCACTTCACATTGTTTCCGTTACCATAGAGCGGCAATCCACTTAAAGTGTTGGCCTAGTTATGAATTTTCTTTTGTTATGATTGTTTCCTGTTAGATTATGGTTTCGTTAGATATTCCTTGACTATCGTGTAACCCTAGGTTTTGGTAGTACGAGTAGTTTGGACCTAGCTTTCCCCATTAATAGATTATCTTGTCATGATGGGATCTAATAGGTACTAAGGAGGATCACTAACTCTTTACTGTGTATGGAACCGGCGGTCCACCACACTTATCACTCATACTAAAAACTCAGGACCTCTTTCAAGGGGGTTAATACTTAACATGTTATTAGATATGATTTAGAATAGTTTAGGATTAATCACTGCAACTGGATAAACTACCTCCCAGATGATTCGGTGAACTGATTCGGAATTGCAGGGAGTATAGTATAGACTGTATAAGCACATTCAAGGCTATCGACCTTAGAAACCATATAAAACCAAAGTTAACTTTGCAACAGGAAAGTGTTTCATAAAATAGTAATGAAGTAACTAGGTGATGTGTGCTAAAACATACATTATTTGTATCCCGGAAAATGCTAATAAACGGACTAAAACACTAAAATATGGATAAATATGTTGCAAATATGTTTGTATTGTGTTTTTATGTCTTACAAGTACAAAGGATTAAAAACAAAGCAAAAACGGTAATTTTTGGGTGACTTTCGACGACGTTTTTACGTTTATCGAGGTTCTAACGAAGTCGTTAATATTCCTCGATCACACCATTAGAAAGAGCACAAAATTATGAGTCTAACGGTACCGGCCTTTCTATCTTGAACCTTTTTATTTTGAACCTTTTTTGCCATTTTTAACCTTTTTTTATTAAAGAATATGACCCAGGCCATTTAACCCTTATATAATAAATATTGCATATATAATTATGATGGTTGAGGTAGTCCAGTGGTAAACACGTTGTGCTTCCATACTCTAGGTCTCGAGTTCGAGCCTACATGAGGGTTTATCCCATCAAATCCACGTCAGCGCCACGTGGCTTAACACGTGGCTTGCCACCTGGCGGACCCGATCCAGACCCGACCCGATCCAGATCCGACCCAATCCAGACATGGCCCATGACCCGACCTGACCCGGCTGTTGACTGGCGGTCAAACCACCGTTGACTGTGGTTGGCCGAGGTCATGGTCGGTGACCGCGCATCGTTGACCGTCGTTGACCGCTAACCGTTGACCGTCGCTGCCACCGTTTCCACCTGCTATGACCGTCGCTGCCACCGTTGACCGCCGTCATGACCGGTGCATTGATCGATGGTTTTACCCGCTATTAACCGGCGTTGACTTGACATGTGGATGCCGCGTGGCTTGCCACGTCATGGCGCTTGGCCAATCAGAGGCTGTCACGTGGTCATCTATTGATTGGAGTACGAGGTACTGTTCATAGGATTACAGGTATGAGGTTTCTAAAAGGCTATGTGGCATGCTCTCATTGGTGGATCCAGCTGTCAAAAGCTTGCGTACGAGGTACGCTGAAGGATAACGTGTTTGGGGCGAAAAAACAAAAATACCCCCCTTTTTTGTGCTATAACGCGTCAGAATGGCCTGAAAGGACGAAAATACCCCTCCCACTTGGTGACTATATAATCACAGCAGCTGAATTCATTTGGGAGTGGTTAGTTTTATTTTTACATAGTAAGTGTAGGTTAGTTTTAGGAGTAGTGTAGTATATTATTTAGATTATATGTAAAAGCTTTTATAGCTTATTTAGCTTATTGTAAACAGATTTTGAGCTTATTATTGAATATGTGTTAAGTTTGTTTTTATTAAATAGCTTAATTATTTCTTAATGCTTATTTTCTTTTTATGCTTATTCTTCTACTCTTTCTTTTTTTGCTTATTTCCAAATAAGCTCTTGCTTATAGCTTATTTTTGGATCCGATCTCTTAAGCTTATATTCTAATAAGCTTCTTTAATAGCTTATTTAGACTAGCTTATTTTTTATTGATTTTTAGTTTAGAGAATTTTAGTGAGCTTAATTTAGCTTATTTTCCGATTGCTTATTTTTCTAGCCTTATGTTTTTAGATCTAATATCATAAATATACCCGTCTCTAGTCACTGATTGAACACCTTGGTTTCGGGTAGATTTAGATCTAAAAATTAATAGGATCTTATATTTTTAGCTTATTTTTTCCCTAGCATAAAGTTTGTTGCTTTTTAAATCGTAGCTTAATTTTATTAGATCTAAATCCAAAAGGTATACCCGATCCTGAAGTTCACTTGATTGAACACCTTTTAGTTTTTCGGGTAGATTTAGATCTAAAGTTTTCAACCTTTTTTTATTAGACTATTGTCTTTAGCCTTAGTTTCGGGTGGATTTAGATCTAAAGTTTTCATCTTTTTATTAGCTTATTTTGTTCTAACTTTTCAGGTCTTATTCCATCCTTCTACATCTAAGACCGGAGCTTAAGGGTCTTATAAGGTTGATAAATAAATAAAGTTTTGATTTTTATAGTTTTTATGAAAGTAATTAGTAGATAAAGGTGACACCTTTATTTGCTAATTAGTGAAGTAAAAGCTTTAAAGTGATATACTTATTTGTTTATTAAGTTTGTAAGATCGGGTAGTTTTATATCATTGCAGTTCTTCATTCGGTTACCCTTTTTCCCCTTTTTAATACTTGTAGTTTAGAATTATTAGCTTAAAATGTTTATGTTTGATCTTATAATTGTTGCTAGTTTATTTGTTATGATTAGTGAGTAGTTCATTAGTGCTTGCTAAGTGATTAGTGATTAGTGATTTGGAATTTAAGTGCGGGTTTTAAAAAGATTTAAAAAATTAATAGTTATTAGAATTTTCCAATTTACATACCGTCATTTATTTTTAATGCAATTTAAATACTTGTTATTTATTTTTTTTATTTATTTTTTTAAAAAAGCATTTTACTTTACTTGTCATTTAATTTCTTAAAACTTGTTTTCGAAGGATTTTAATTCGTTAAACCTAAACCCGCACTTAATGAACATTTCACGTCACTTAGCAAGCATTTTCGTCATTTATATCTTTTAGATCAATTTTAGTATAATCTTGTAGTTTTTAATCTTAAAATTAATATTAGTTTAAAAATAGTTTAAATCCAAAAGTTTAGTTTCCCTTTTATATGTTTTCCCTTTTAGTAGATTTAAAAAACAAAACCTAAAAACTTAAGTGATAATCAAGCTCGATTTACAACTTGAACGTAGATTTCCATTCACTTCTCGCCGAGGAAACGACCC
>BQNB010178990.1:0-12818 GCA_026074375.1 Tanacetum coccineum
GAACGGTTGCTTATAAACTTGAGCTACCACAACAATTAAGCCGAGTTCATAACACGTTTTACGTGTCAAATCTGAAGAAATGTCTGTCTGATGAATCACTCGTGATATCGTTGGAAGAACTACGTGTTGATGACAAGTTCTATTTTGTGGAAGAGCTAGTGGAAGTTATAGATCGTGAAATCAAGCAATTAAAGAGGAGTCGCATTCCCATCATAAAGGTTAGATGGGACTCTAAATGAGGTACTGAGTTTACCTGGGAACGTGAGGATCAATTCAAGCAAAAGTATCCACACATTTTCATCAAGACCGCACCGTTGTCAAGTGCCGCATCTTAAGCCTTGAGGACAAGGCTCATTTAACCAGGGGAGACTATAACACCCCGTGTTTTCAGGTCATATTACGATTCCAAATTTATTCATTTTCCTTTTTATTTATTGGGTTTGTGTGTTTACTTCCATTTAAACCACACTAGTTAAATCGCGTTGGCATCAAACGTTATCGTTAAGCTAGAATTGTAACTTAAACCCATTAAGACTTTACTTGAAACCTCCGTATTCGTCATCTAATTTATATTTCGCGTCAAGAAAGCTACTTGATCTCATTCCTTTTTATTCAATCAAAATAGAAATTTATTAATAACAAACTACATCAAAGTTTAACCCTTATACATTAGGAAACTAAATAAACTAGAATGAAATCTATATACTCCTACCATCTAGCAAGGGTGTCGACAGCTTTCCCACCTATTAAAAACATATGGTCACGTTGGGATGTTACCAGATAAGCACAAGAAATTCAAAACCCCGTTTAACTCCTAAAAACCCTTGGATAAAAGCCAAACACCTCTTTTCTCTTAAATCTACACATACTCGTGATTTCCTAGTTGCTATCACTTTGGTTTTGCTTCCAAGTCTTAAATAGTTTTCATCTTTTTAATACTGTGCATTGACTATGTTTTAACCCAAGAAATCCTTGCCATATTAGGGTTAACACAAGAACGTGAGCTAGGAATGAAACGCTATGCATACAAGGATATTCAAGTATAAAACCATGCACACTTCTTTGAAACCACAGCTACAACAACATCCTTAATATCATACTTCATTCATCTCACTCGGTTTCTGATAGGTGTAAGAATACACATATCCGTTTATACCTAAAATAACCCAATTAAACCCAAAACAGACTAAAAATGGCAAAAATATACTTGTTTTTGTGTTTTGTGTGTGCAGGTATGGATAAATCAAAAATCACAAGAAAACCGCCAAAAACGGACAAACACGGACACGAGAAACGGAAGAGCACAAGAGAAGCCAAATATTCAAAGCCTTAAGTCAAAGAAAGTCAACCTTGGGTCAAATAAAGTCAACTCACTAAAAGACAAACCCTAAATGTTTCATTTCAATTTCCCAAGTTCCAAAAGTTACACAATTAGTCCCTAAACCTAAATGGGCCTAATCTTTCCTTAACCCTTTACCCGGATCTAAAAGCCCAAAACCTTCGGCCCATTTATCTTTTACTAAACCATAGGGACCATTTATGTCAATTTTATAAATCCTTTTACACTAGACTTGTGCTAAACAACCACAGGGACTAATTTTGCAATTACCCAAAAGTTTACCCGTTTTTACCCTTTCAGTTATAAAAAGGAAAAAAATGGCGCCAAGAACATTTTACTGTTCATGCTTCGTCCCCATTTCACCAACCAGGGTAAATCAAGGGGCTTTTCTTAATTGAAGGTCAAGGACGACAATTCAAGTGATCAACAGCAAAATGGCAGGGTTAATTATGTCAAATCAAGCACTCTCATTGGCTCACTAAAGCCACTTGGACTCAAAGAAGCACAAGAGATGATGATTTTTACACTAAATACTCTCACACAACAAAAACAAGGTCACATCAAAGGATTGCCAGCTTGGCAATCCATGTGAGAGTGTAAAGTAATCTAACGGCTCAAAAGAGAGATCCAATGATTGAAGATTTGTACGGACAAGATCAAAATGGGCGTGGGCAGCAATGAAGGCCTAGAATGTTCAGCTTCTGGCTATAAATAGCTCACACTTCACACACATTCACCATCTAGGTAGTAGTCAGGAGTTTTTAGTTTTAGCTTAAATTTCAATTTTTAGCTTAAATTTCCTTTAAACTTTGTAATTCTTCCTTTTTAAGCATTGTAATCAAGTTTTATGTTAATGAAATTCAGTTTTTAAATAGTCTCTCATAAGCTCTCATTTTCCTTTAATTGTTAAGCTAAAAGTTCATAAGCTCCTATAAAGCTCTTATTAGTCTCTAAGCTTAAAATGGAGCTCAAATCTTACCTTAATCATACCTTAACTCTTAAAATCAGCTAATAACCTTATCACCTTAGCTTATGGATTTTGGCTTTTGGAAGGGAGACCTATCATGGAAGGGTCTCCAAGGACTATTACTGGCTTATTGTAAATAAGCCAGAGCTGTTGATTAAGCTTAATTGAGCCTTTAAGCTTCTGTTTGGCTGAAGCTGAAGGTTAGTTTTCATTTAATTTCTTTTTGTCCTTTAATTCCTAGTTAAATAAATGCTTATTAGTGTAAACTGCTTAATTGCTTAATATGTTTGCTTATTAGTGCTTATTTACTTTTATTCTAGCTTATTAAGTGTATTTGATTATCTGTTTTTGTTTAAATTAGTTTAGATCTTGTTATAGCTTAGTTTGTCTAAAACTCATAAAAAGCCAAAATATAGTTAGATAATTTGTAGACTTTTGATTTCAGCTTTAATAGTTTTTTATTTATGTTTAATATGGTAGTTATAAGCTGTTAATCATCTGGTATTAAGGCCTTGTTAAGTGGATTTTCATTTTTAAGCTTAAACTCAATCTGTCACAACTTTAAAGGAGTGTTTGGTTTAAGCCTATTTGACCACTAAAAGTCAAAGAAACTTGAAGGATTTTCTTTGGTCAGTTTGATATTGATTATTTTTAAGGTTTTAAGTAGAATTAAATAATTAGTTTAAGCTAATGATGATTTTGTGGCTTATTGTCCTTGTCTCAGCACCAGGGGAAATTTACCTTCTATTGTGCTTGCTATAATTTGATTCAGGCATTTAAGGTTTGTTTTGTGCTCAATTTAATTTTATGACTATAATCATTTTGTGTGTCTAATGGTAGATTTTAAAGCCACCAAGAATTGACTGCAAGTGTTTGTGCTTCTAGACCAATTGCATCATCAGTAGTAACCATAGTTACTACTGCTGCCCTTTTAGCCTAATCTCACTAGGAGTTGTATAGGTATTTTATAAGCTTAGAGTCATCTAACTTAATACTGTATATATAGCATTGATATAGTCAAGCTTAGTATTCCATTTCTAGCTTAATAACTAGGCTTAAATTTTACTTTCAACAAGTCATTTAAAAACTTCAAAAAGACCAAAAACCAGTAGCATTAAGAATTAGTTTTCAAAATTTTTGTATTTCTCAGCTTGTAGTTTGTGTTTTATGATTTGGATTTATAGCCTTAAAGTAGTTAATAAGTTTTCAAAAGCTTAGGTTTTACTGAATTAGCTTATTAAGTCTAGCTTATTGGATTTTATGTTTTATAAGTTCCTTACTGAGTTTGTAGGATTGATACTTTAATTTTTCAGATAGGGTAAAGTGTTTGTAGCTTTAGAAGCTTTTATTTCTAGCTTGTAGACATCATAAGTATACTCAGCACACTTTTTGCTTTTTTTCAGTGTTGAGTCATAAAATGAGCTTTGTGCATACATTTTAGTGAAATCAAAGTTTTTCAAGCTCATAAGCTACCTTTCTGAGGTCAGACTTTCAAAAAGCTCTTAAGAGCTTAATTTTGAGTTTTTAGTTAATGTCCGTTTTTTTAGAGCGTACAAAAAATCCAAAACATGGTCCCCCCTTCTTTAAGTTCCAATATTTTAGTTTTTGTTAAAAGTCCAAAATAAAAAATAAGTAAAAAGGGGGTTTGTCTTGCCTCACCCCTAGATCCTCTCCTTCACAGGCCCCAAACATTTTACCATTGCTACCATTAGCTCATCCAACCTCTTTCTTTTTCCAATTAATATCGGTGTGGAGTAGTGGTGATCTTTAAACTTATTTCCACATCCCTTTTAGTTAAAAAGCCTATACTTAACTACGGGCTTATTGAGCTTATTTGTTAAGCTGACACCTTCTTTTTATTTTTCCTTTAATCTTTGTTGCATTTTAGATTTTTCCTGAATTTTTCGTAATTTTCCATCAATTAGTTTATTTTTAATAATTTTTCGAAAGTTTAAATCTTAGAAAATACATAAAAAATAGAAAAAGTTTCAGAAAATTACAAAAAAATAGTTTTTAGTCTTATAAAAATTTACTATAGGTTTAATTCATAAAATTCATTTTTTAACACACCTTTTAGATTTTAATTTTTATTTTTGAGGCCTTTAATTTTAAGTTTTAAAAAAAAGGATTTTAATTTTAAAAATAATTTTCTGATATTTTATGTTATTTTGGACTTTTTCAAAGTTAAAAATCATTTTTTTCAAAATTTTTAGTACGTTAATCATGCTATTTATTTTGGATTTTAAGTTAGATTAAAAATAGTTTTAATTCATAAAAAAATAAAAAAAATGTTTTTCTTTTTCTTAAAATTTTCTTTTGTCCTAATTTTTAGGTTTAGAAATTTAGTTTTGCTTTTTAGAATTATTAATTTTTAGTTGATCTCATGCTTTAATCATCGTCGTATCTCTAATATGTTCCCGTAAATCTGTTTTAAGTGTTTTTAATAGTAGTAATTGTTCATTATTAATTGTTTGCTTTTATTTAGTATTTAGATACTAAAAAATATACTTATCTCTTATTCAAACATAATCCAGATGCTAAAATGAGTTTTCAATTTCACAATTCTTGGTGGAACACCCGTGATCATACTTCCCGGTTAAATATACGTATTATATATTATATATATAATCTTTTTAGTATTAGAGCTTTTCCTAAAGGAGACTTTAGGAAAGCTCTGTATTTTAATTGCTCTTGGAAATATTATAAATCATATAATTTATTGTGTATCAGTATTCTTTTCTTGATCTTGTTCTAGGGTTCGACTCCTCAACAGTCCAGCACGCAAAAACAAGCCCATGACCAGTTTTCTTTGCATCTTCTATTATACACAACCAGTTAATAGCCCTATAAAATGGAAAAAAGTAAAAAAATAACCCCTAACGTCCACTTTCGCCTCGTCATATATGCTATAACCTACCCTAAAACCAAGAAGTAGACCCCTAACCGAGTTATATAGGGTTAAGTTTCACTTTGGTTGGAGTTTGGAACGTACGCATAAATTATAAGTGCAGTAAGCATAGTACGGTGATTTGAAATCACAAAGGGAGAAGGCACAAAGATACATCAAAAAATTTTATTATTGATTTGGGTGTTTGGTTTGTATAACGTAAAGGGTGAAGAGTTGAGTATTCATCATCACTCGTCGAGTCAAGTGTTTCACGCATCCATCTCTGCATTTTTTTGAGCAAACACTCCTTGTTAATTATCTATTTTATGCAATGTTTATGTCCATAGTTGTGTTCTTGAATCTGTTAAAAACAAAAACTCAAGTCTCGTTTGTTTACCTTCTGATGAATGGCGATTAACCAATAAAAACCGCCATCAGAACTTGTTAAGTGATGTTATGAACATGTACCATATTTTGCCTAGGAATATGCAGTAGAATTCATCCCCCGATTGTGGGTGACTCGTGTTAGGTAACAAGAATAACGCATAGGATTATTTTATACGGAGACGCACCTACTCAAAGTATTAGATTTGTATGTGTCATCGCATTCTGACCGTCTTATAAGGTCGGGGGTAGAATTGATCAAAATACTTGCTTATAGTCTCTAATGAGGACAATGAATGATTCGTTTGCCCCTAGAATTATACTAGTTTTTCTAGATCAAGTATCGACGAAGTTAAAGCTAGTCATGAAAAGTTTGCTATGATAAAAACTTTCATTTGTTTTAACTGAGTCGAGTTCAGTGTTGCATTTAGTAATTACGATCACCATTATCTAAAGGTTAAAGCAGAGGGGGTAAGGGTCGTGGGGTGCTAAAGGGACTAATGTACCAGCTTTAGATAGAGAAAAGATTAACCCTTTTCGCTTCTAGGAATAGAGTTCAGCAATACATGTTAATATTGTGCTGTTGGGGCGAAATATGAGATGTACCATAATACTGACATATGAATATTTTTAGCTTTTATGGACGTGACCATGTCACACGAAATGTTATGTGTGTAAAGCTTGTCCCATATGGGTTGTGACTTATATAATAAAAGGTGGAATTACAAGTTTCATTCCTCATCTTTTAGTTGCAAAGAGCTATTTTTATAAAAAGTTGAGAAATGAACTTACGTACTCGTTATAAGAACTCTATCTATCGAAGATTTCTATCAAACTCAATATGGGTAAGACAACTGGCAAATCGCAACTCTATATAGCAAGAGTACAGATGGAATATTTAGTATCCTTGCTATCGACTCACCACATTCGTCACTCATTTAATTTTTTAATCACATCCAAACTAACTTAATTAACTTAGGAGTGTGATAGGAGACTCGCTTAATTAACGGGAGTTGTAGAGGACATGGCCAAGATTGTAAATGTATTTTTAGATTTCATGATCATCCATCAATGAATCCGTAATTAAATTGTAAAATCTCGAGTTTATCACCCATAAAAACTAAGTTAATTTTTACTCTTTTAATTAGTTACATGCCACCACTTCGTTTAATTAGTTGACATACTTAGAGACCAAACCGAGAGTCGACCCGAGCTAACTTTTAAAGTACTCATGGCCTAGTCTATAAAATGTCCGCTATCGTAAATTGGGTGTTTATATTTAGAACATATTGACACAATAAAGTTGACCAATTAATGTGAAAATCTCATTTATTTCAAACGTCATTATTTAAAAAGAACTCAAGCACATACTAGGAACGAGATTGCATATACTTGATTTTTATTTTATTTTTTTGGCCGTTTAGTAAATATGTATTATTTTTACCTAGGTTGCGGATAAAGTCTCTTGCATCATTTTTCGTGCCGCTACCTTGCTATTCGTTATCATTGCTTGATGTGAGTTTATAGTCCCCATCTTTTATACTTTTTCAATCATTTATCAAATCTCGGGGATGAGATCATGTTTGTTTTACAAACTGGATGCAAGTACATTTTAAATTCAAATATTATGAGTTTGCCTAAGTAGTTATAACCCACTATGCCCATCATCATGAACTGTTAATTGCATAGATGTAATTGTTAATTGCATTATGCGAGCGCGAATGTTATGAATAGATCTATTTGGGATTAACATCCCCGTTCGGGCAAGTAGCACTTGCTAGTTTACCGGTTGGCCGGAAACGACGAATGTATACCATTTGGAATCATAGATGTTACGGGTTGAACATCTACATTGGGCAAAGTCATTTATATGTATTTGATATACATACATTGTTTAGCTTCGGTGTCATGAGCTTAGTGCATTTCGTAATACATTTTGTGATATTGTATTCGTTACTTTATTACAGGGAAATCTTGCTATCCGCTTCATTAAATTTATAAACCTATAAATTCACCAACATTATTGTTGACAGTTTAAACATGTTTTCTCAGGTCAATAAGGTGCGAGTCAATGGATACATTGGATGGTCGTCATTTGAAGTCATATTATCATAAAGATTTACATGCATTACATTTTGGGATATTGTTATGTTGTGAAATCTTTATTTATCCAAGTTAAACAAGTTAAGCCTATGGGCATTTGTAACAAACCAATTATTAAATCCAATGTATCAGTTTTTAAACGACCCTTATAATGGTCGTTCTCATATCTTGTGCTATTGATCTATGAAGTAATACCCCCGGAACATCATATTCCGCTGTGGCCCATTTTGGGGGTGTTACACTTATCGTTTATCTGGCGGCAGCAAAAGAAACGGTAAATGCAGTCCTGATGATGGAGCGGGAAGCTAAGCAAATGCCTATATACTTTATCAGCAGGGCGTTAAGAGGTCCGAAAGTAAACTACACGTCTATGGAAAAGTTGATGTTGGCTTTGGTTCATGCCAGTAAGCGCCTAAAGAGGTACTTCCAGGCACACCCAATCATAGTCATTACGGACCAACCGATGCAACAGGTATTATCAAGGCCGGAAGTAGCATGAAGGCTACAAAAATGGAGCATTAAACTGGGAGAATACGCAATACATTACAGACCCAGAGTATCGATCAAGGGACAGATATTGGCAGACTTTATAGTCGAACGACCAGAAGAGGAATCTCCGGATACTCTAATGGGAGAAGAGGAGGAACTCCCCGAACCATGGATCTTGTTTACGGACGGATCATCCTGCACAGACGGTTCTGGGGCAGGATTAATACTCACAAACCCGGAAGGGATGGAGTTTACTTACGCTTTAAGATTCAGGTTTGATGCAACAAACAACGAAGCGTAATATGAAGCTTTGATTGCCGGACTAAAGATCAAGGAGCAAATGGGTGTAAAAAATCTCCAAGCAAATGTTGATTCACGGTTGGTGGCCAATCAAGTGAATGGAACATATGATGCGAAAGAAACTGACATGGTTCGATATTTGGAGAAGGTAAAAACGCTCACCAGCAGCTTTAAAGCATTCTCAATAAAACAGGCCCTTAGAAGCGAAAACAAAAAGGCAGATGCGTTAAGCAAAATAGCATCAACAAGCTTTGCACATTTGAGTAAATAAGTGCTGGTGGAGGAACTAAAAGAAAGGTCGATAAGTACAGTGGAAGTTTGGCAGTAGTAGAAGAGGAAGGAGATACATGGATGAGTCTCATCTTTAAATACCTCATGGACGGAACATTACCAATAGAAGTAAAAAAAGCGAGAGCAGTAAAATGCAAGTCTTGGCGTTTCTCTATAATAAATGAGACACTTTACAAAAAATCTTTCTTAGGACCATGGTTGCGATGCGTAGGATCACTCCAAGCCAATTATGTCCTAAGAGAGATACATTAGGGGTCTTATAGCATGCATGCTGGTACACGATCCGTCGTGGCAAAAGCCTTGCAGATTGGTTATTATTGGCCAACCATGCACGAGGATGCAAGAAAGCTGATAAGGGCATGCCAAGACTGCCAAATTCACAGGCCTGTCCCAAGGAGTCCTCAGCAAAAGCTAAGCCCAATCACGTCTCCGTGGCCATTCTATAAGTGGGGTATTGATATCGCTGGACCTTTTCCGGAAGGGCCTAGAAAGGTCAAATTCCTGATAGTAGCTATTGATTAGTTCACGAAGTGGATTGAAGCAAAACCAGTGGCGACCATCACTGGCAAACAAATAAAAAAATTCATATGGGATAACATCGTTTGTGGATTTGGACTCCCAGGAGAAATCATCTCGAATAATGGAAAACAATTCCAAGACAATCCGTTCAAGGACTGGTGCGAAAAGTTATGTATCCGCCAACACTTTGCTTCTGTTAAACATCTACAAACCAATGGTTTAGTGGAAAGGGCAAACCGTAGTCTTAGAGAAGGGATACAAGCTAGGTTGGACGAAAGGAGCAAAAAGGATTGAGGGATGTAAGAACTTGAAAAAAACCGATTTATAAACGAAGAAGATACGCTTTAGTTACGAGGTTTACGACGCTAATACTTTATAAAACAAATTTTATATAAAAGTTACTATTCATGGCAGAAACTTATACTTTGTAAATATCAATAATATGATAAAACATTCTATTACGAGAACGTGTTCGAAAGAATCGCTAAAAACGGAGCTATAACGAATAAGATACGGACATTTAAGGGTTTTGTTTCTTGTTAATAAGTTATAAGTGTAATGAACAGTAAAAACACTATTCACAACAGAATCTCGGAAACTTAAAAATGCATATTATTGATCACTCGTCTTAATACGAAAGTGTGTATGGCGTCAAGACACGAGAAACGAACTTAAAAACGACTATGTTATGTCATTTTTGCTAAAGGCGTATTTATAAACGTTTTTACTTTATAAATACGATTTAACCTTTAAAGAATAAGATGGTGATATAGCTATATATATATATATATATATATATATATATATATATGTTATTAGTTATCAAAGTGCTATATTACTAGGGAATTTCATAATAAGGCCTCTTCGGATGGCGTATTGACGAGTTGTTGAATTTACGATTTAAGTGTTCCTAACTCCTCGTACTGTCATGTCTCGACCTCTTAATATTATGATAGCCGACGGATAGTACGATGATAAACTATATAGGTTTATATATGGTAGTTGTTTGACAACGTAATTGAATCTGATTCGACCTATATTAAATAGGTTCATTCAGGGGCGTTAGCGTGACGCGTTTTTATTTGGGATATTTTATTATCAATTTACTCACTCAAGGTGAGTTCATAGCCCCATGTTTTACAATTATTAATTTACAAGTTTTTGGGGTGAGAAACATATGCATGTTTTACAAATTGGACGCAAGTGTACATTTATTATCATGATTACGTTTTGTCTAAGTAGCGATAACCCACTATGCCCATGAATCATGAGCTGTCAATTACTGGAATGTGAGCGCGAATGATTATAGATAGATCTATTTGGGATTGACCTCCGTTCGGGTGACTAGCTATCACTAGAAACGAACTTATATCATGTCGGATTTTGGATGTTACTGGAGTTGAATTGACTTCAATCTCGGGCACTGTAGGCAATATTTATATATTGTATTCGTTTATGTCGAGCTTCTAACTGGTATGTCCATGAGATTAGGAATTCGTAATTAATCTTTGTGATGTTGCATCTGTTGCACTTATCACGGGGAATGTCTTGCTGGTACTGCATATACATTACATAAACCTATGAAATTCTACCAACTTTATGTTGACGGTTGTTAAATGCAATGTTTTTCAGGTTAGCGTCATTAAGCAAGGAGGGTGCGAAGGTATAAATTGGTGTTGGGTTATATTTTGAAGTCATGCATTAAAGATTTAGTCGCAGTAGCATTACATTTTTTATATCTGTTATTGGGGTGGAAATCTTTGTAATAATAACAAAGTAACAAGTAAAGCTTCGGGCTTTTGGTAACACATACTTTTTATTAAATCCAATGTATCAGTTTTTTTTAAACGACTTTTTGGTCGTTCTTGATATTATTCTTGTGTTATGATCTGATAAGTAACACGCACCGGACCCTATTCGCCTGCGACCACAATTTGGGGGTGTTAACACTAAGTGCTTACATAGGTTATATACGTGTTAATATTTCATTTCATATATTACCAATGGTCTTATATAATATACTTATACAAGTGTATATTATGGTTACAGAT
Organism: Tanacetum coccineum; assembly: GCA_026074375.1. NCBI lineage: Eukaryota > Viridiplantae > Streptophyta > Magnoliopsida > Asterales > Asteraceae > Tanacetum > Tanacetum coccineum. The sequence continues at coordinate 11,331 of BQNB010178990.1, forward strand.
TTGCCATGTCTTCAGACAACGCTTCGTCCACTGTTACTTATATGTCTGTATCTTCTGATTCAACGCGAACATCATCTGGGTATGCCACTCGTTGAATGCCGGCGGTTTCCGGAGATGACCCGTACGAGGAGGCTCACCAACAAGGGCAGGCACACCCACTGTCACCTGCCTATGTACCTGATCCTATGGAGTTGGATGAGCATGTACCAGTATATGTTCCGGAGCCAGAGCACCCGAAGTACCATGCACCATCAGTCAATTGGCATTCAGGTCGAGGATTCAAACCTCTATGCTGATGATGCTTCACTGACCACTGAGCCACCTGGATACATTGCTGACTCGGATTCGATAGAGGAGGATACTAATGCGGATTCTATTGATTATCCAGATGAGCCCGAGGATCGCGAGAAGGATGATGATGAGGATCCCGAGGAGGATCCTAGTGAGGAGCATGAGCCCGAGGATGACGACGATGATGATGATACAGATAACGAGGATGAGGAGCTCACTGAGGACGAGGAGGAGGAGGAGCACCTGGCTCCGGCTGATTCTCCTGTAGTACTTGTTGTTGACCTTGTTCCCTCAGATAGGGATACAGAGGCATTTGAGACTGATGAGTCTGCACCTGCACCTAGATCACCTCAAATTAGGGTCCCTTTTTCTTAGACACGTCTCTGTAGGGCATGGAAGACTGTCCGAATTGAGCCACCTATGTCAGAATCCATGGAGGCACGAATTGTTGAGCATGTTGCTACACTTATACCACCCACTAACCCTACCTATAATCAAGCACCATTGGGTCATAGGGCAGCCATGATCCATATGAAAGATGACATCCCTGAGGAGGACATGCCACCTCGGAGGAGATTTGTACTTACTGCTCCCTCACCTAGGTGTGATGTATCAGAGAGTTCTGCTGCTGCTGCTAGAGCACCTAGAGGTCAGTATGATTTTGTTGATGCTGTTGAGGCCGAACAGGGTTTAATTTGTAGTCCTGGTCATGATACCCGGGCTATTGCTAGAGCTGCTGACAGAGCATAGGATGTTGGTTATGTTAGAGCTTTACAGACTTCTGACCATAGGATGATGACTTCCATTGAGGAAGTCAATTTGAGGGTCAGCTACCAGGCACAGGTTCGCAGGCAAGAGAGTGAGATTTTCTATACACGGCTTCATGATGCTCGGACTGACCGCAGAGACATTAGACTCGAGATTGATGTAGTGAGAGGTCAGAGGACTGCTTACGAGACAGAGTTGCATGAGGTACGCCAGGCTTACCTTAGTTCTGAGGCTCGGAATAGGGCATTATTGGCGCGACTTGAGACACTAGAGACTCACATGAGTCGGATGGAGTGGCAGCGTCAGAGAGCGGAGGATGATGCAGTCAGACAGATGATGCGTATCCATGTGCTAGAGGCTAGAGCTCGGATTGATATGGTGGAGGACACCGGTAGTAGCTGTTAGTTGTACTTTTCATTTCTAGCTATC
>BQNB010178991.1:0-12818 GCA_026074375.1 Tanacetum coccineum
TTTTAAATTTATACTTTGTTTTATTACAATTTTTTTAGAAAACATAAAACAAAATATAACAAAAAATATTTACATTTTTTTAATTTTTTTAATTTTTAAAGAAAACCTAAAACAAAATATAACAAAAAAATTTAAGCGATGTTTTCTTTAAAAATTAAAAAAATGTAAATATGTTTTGTTATACTTTGTTTTATGTTTTCTAAAAAAAATTGTAATAAAACAAAGTATAAATTTTTAAAAAAACAAAAAAACAATTTTATTTTTTTTAAAAAAAAATTAATTTTTTTTAAAAAAAACAGTTGACTTTTACTTTGACTGTAAAAATTTTTTAAAAAAAACAACTAATTTTTTTAAAAAATTTTTTAAAAAAGTTGACTTTTACTTTTAAATTTAAAAAAATAAAAATAAATAAATAATGGTTACACATTTTGGTGACTTTTTCAAAGTAAGTTACTCATTTTGATATATTTTTAAATAGGTTACTCATAATAGCACTAAACAAAAAGTACATTACTCATTTATAGCTTTTGTCCTTTCATATTTGTTGTATATATATACTGATATTGTTAACATAAGAATAGTATTATGTTGTTGCACGTAGTTGCTAAGAGATGAAAGCATGTTTCTTCATCTTAATGTGCTAAACTGCTAATTGCTTAATGTATACAAATTAATATAAATTCTGATCTTTTTTTGCACAAACTTTTTAATGGTGCGATACTTAATGTGCTAATTGCTTTTGATGCTCAAACCTCATGTTGAAGAACTTGTATAAGTTTTTGACAAATTGTGCTAGATTATTGCAGTGACGTAGCTAAGCTAGCGGAGACCCTGTGTAAAAACTTATGTGATAAATAAATATGACGATTAAATATATGTTATACTAGTTGTTGAAATAAAAACCATAGTATTTTAATGATCTAGCTTCAAATTTAACAAATATTTACATCATATAATTACGTTAACAGTTTTTGTTCAAGGTGAAATTTGAGGCCCCGATTATATAACGGAATGTAAATTTTGAGGGCCTTATATATGTGAGACCCTGTGTGGTAGCACACCTCGCACACCCTCATATACGGCTTTGGATTCTTGGTGTGTGTAGATGTTTTTACATAGTTAAGAGAGAGATAAATCTTGAATGTTTTTACATGATTTACATAAGGGGAAATATTAGCTACAATTTAATGTATCTAAAATTTTTTTTGAACGGCGATTTATTAAAACACTAGCAAGGAGCTAGATCAAACAAGAACAATATAAGGGTTCTTAAGCCAATCGTCACACTTGAACGACGCTTTACTTGTCTACAATAATCGTAGGCAAATTATCTCTTTTACATAAATGTTTTTACACTAAACTTCATGACACGTTGAATCCATAACTTAAATAGACATGATTTGTGCCCGCCGCAATTCGTTTCTTGAATCTAATACTAAATCACCCAAAAAAGAGATGACAAAAGACTAACGACCGAAAATACTATTTTAAGGTCACGATAAGAATTTAGCATCAAAACTTTCTCAATGAATTAATTTTCTGAATGTTCAAATTGAATTAAAGATCATATAAGATTATCAAGATCCAAACCTTCGTTTTACGGCTCACATTTGTCTTGACTGTTAGCCAGTTGGAATTAGAGGTGCAAACCGGAACCGGTTTTTTTAAAAACCTGTCCAAAAAACAGGAACCGGTTTTTAAAAAAACCGGAACCGGTTTTTATTTAACCGAACCGGTTAAAAATAACCGAACCGGTTAGATCGGTTTTCGGGTTTAATAAGCGACCGGTTTTTTACCGGTTCTAAACCTGATTTTATCCGTTTTTTTTAAATAACCGGTTTTAACCAGTTTTTTATTTTTTTATTTCAATTTTTTTTTATATCCGTTTAAAAAAAATCGGTTTTAACCGGTTAAAAAACCGGTCAACACTAGCCGTTATATATGTTTTTAAAAAAAACCCGGTTTTAACTGGTTTTAAAAAAAATTCAAACGGTCATATAGCCGTTTATAGGCGTTTTTTTGTTGTTTTTTTTATTTTTTTGATGATTTTAAGCCATGGATTGGTAGTATAAATACATGTAACGAGTTGGGGTTGAAAACACATCAAAAACACTAACTAATATCTCTTTAATCTCTTTAATTTCTCTAATCCCTCTATAATGAAAAACTCACAATCACAACAAACTAGCACTAATCCCTCCGTTTCTACTAGCCATGTACGAAAAGTTTACACAAATGATGATGTTGTGCAAATTAGACCAACTACAAGAAAATGAGATGTTTGGTCTAATTACGATTTGTGTGTTATGATTGATGGGGTGGAAAAGGCGCGTTGCAAGAAATGTTCGAAATTTTATAACCCCACGTCTAACACTACACTAAGGACTCATAAGAGCGGTTGTAGTGCGGTTAGCCAAAATGATACGTCACAAGGTACTATTGGTGCGGATGGTTAAGTTTTTATATTTGATAATGATGCCGTTCGACTTCATTTACGAAGTTGTCATTCAACAAAGCGATTCCATTCAAATCCACATCGACAACCGGTCAAGCTTACACGGAGATCATCAAAAGAGCTACAACCGCGGTATCAACATGTAAGTCGACTACTCCTTAGAAGTGAAGCTTTTTACATGTGGGAAACGGCAAAAAATATATTATTGATGGTTATCAGTGATTATCAAAATGGTGTTTTCTATAACTACGGATACTGACCGCACCACTGGTACAACAAATTCTTATTTAGCCCGTTACGGCTGATGGTTTAATCCAGAATCTGTTATTAGTGAAAACGGTCAATTGCTTTTAAACTATTTGGTTTTCCTCGTACGGGATCTAATTTAAGAAAATTTTACATGGACACATTAATTGAATAGAAAATTTAGATAATAAAGTTTTTAAGCTTTCACTAGATAATGCATCCCATAATACAGAGCTATGAAATTGTTAAAATATACGTAAAAAACCCGTTTTTAGATGGTGTTTTTTTTTCATTCTCGTTGTGTTGCTCATGTATAATTTATCCGTTGCAAGCGGCATTAAAAATATGGATACGTATAAAGAATGAAATTAGGGGTTTTTATAACTATATATAGTTATCAGTAACGAACGACAAATGAACATAGACTTTTCGTAAACAATAAGGTGAAGAACCCCTAGGTACCATGCCAATGATAATAATACTAGAGTGGAATTCTACTAGCATGAAGTTGAAAAATATATTACGACAACGAGAACATTTAAACGCTTTAATGAAACACTTGTTAATAAAATAATTCCCTTCGATAAGCGACCAAATTGGGATGCACTAAATATTTAACTATTTTTTTACAAGTTTTTAAGGGGCAACAATTAAATTATCGGTGTGTTTATTACCCCAACTACTCATTAGTATTTAAATCAAATTTATGCTATGACGGAAAAATTAGAACGAATTAAAAAACTCACCTATCATTCATTTAGAAGAATGGTTCTAAAAGTTATAAAAAATAAATATGTAAAATATATGCTAATTTACCTTTGTTTTTACATATTCCCGCCGCACTTAATCCATGTTTAAAATGTTGGAGGCGTAGAACTTTTAATAAACAAAATAATGAAAATTTAGACTTATCCTTTAGTTAGACGCTAACAACCCCGACCCCAACTATATAAACTCCCAAATTTTTAAATTTAACGATAACTTTAAAAAATTATTTGGAATTTATGCAACAAAATATGGTCAACAACAAAACCCAATTGTTGATCAAATGCGGGCCGGATCGTCCCGATCATCCACGAAATCCCAGCGGACCGAATCAAAAGCTTTCTCGAAATCAACTTTGAAAATAAGAGCGTGTTTTTTCTTCCTACGACACCATTGAAGAACCTCATCAAGAATAAATGGACCGTCTAGGATTTGTCTGTCCGCCACAAAAGCTGATTGAACCTCATTGACAAGATCACCAAGCACACCAACTAATCGGTTCGCCAAGATTTTAGCAATAATCTTGTATAAGCTCCCGATCAAACTTATAGGACGAAAATCCTTAACCATGTTGGCATCAAGGATTTTAGGAATCAAAGCAATAAAGTTCGAGTTACATCCATTCGGTATTTCACCATACATGAAGAAATAGTCAACAGCCTCGAACACGTCCTTCTCAATCACAGGCCAAAAATGACGGTAAAAGCTAAATGAAAAACCATCCGGACCCGGAGACTTATCAACGCCGCAATCCCATACAACCCTTTTAACCTCCTCTTTAGAAATCCTGCGTTCCATATCCTCTTTCTGATCAATCGATAGGGAGACAGGAAAAGGGGTATCAATACACACTCGATTCACTGATGGTTTATCGAACCTACCCCGAAAATGTTCAAAGAATTCACGCTTCACCTGAACCGGGTCATCGACCCACGTCCCATTGACTACAATTTTGTGCTAATATTGTGGGTTTCTGAGTACTGTTTGCATGTCCTTGAATCTTGTTTGCTATTTCTTGTGTATTTTTAATAAGGATTGTAGCCAATTGTCTACAATAATTGTAGGCAATTTATCCCTTTTACATAAATGTTTTTACACTAAACTTCATGACACGTTGAATCCATAACTTAAATAGACATGATTTGTGCCCGCCGTAATTCGTTTCTTGAATCTAATACTAAATCACCCAAAAAAGAGATGACAAAAGACTAACGACCGAAAATACTATTTTAAGGTCACGATAAGAATTTAGCATCAAAACTTTCTCAATGAATTAATTTTCTGAATGTTCAAATTGAATTAAAGATCATATAAGATTATCAAGATCCAAACCTTCGTTTTACGGCTCACATTTGTCTTAGACTGTTAGCCAGTTGGAATTTCCTTTACATCACCATCACAAACACGTTTTTAAATATGCTTATCATAACACAGCCAAGTTGCCCATCAAGCCCAATGAGATATTAAACTCATAAAATGCTTGAAACGGTGTCGCGGAAGTATATAAGCGACCACGTTTACATTTTTTTATGATAATACAACAGACCAACTAAATAAAACATGTAATACAATTTATTTTATGACCAGGTTCATTTCGAAAAACTTTGAATTATATCAAACAATAGTACACTACGCGCAAAAATCAATGGAGGTCCTATGAACCCATGAGAACGTACCCCTTTAGATATGCCCTTCTGCAATGTTGTAGGTATTGAATACTCGATGAGAGATCGCTTAATCAAATTTAATCATTTTCCCCGGAATCAAGCCCCCAAAAATACATTTGTCATCTCAAGCCCACAAAGCCCAACTATTGACTTCGAGTCTCATCGATGTCTCGTACTATAGTCGATTAGATATTTGTTTAAAACAATGTCGTCGTGTTGTAAGCGATAGCAGTTGTCAAAGAAATATCTCAAATCCAAAAGCATCCATATTTAAAACTTGATATAATCCATCTCAGTAACTTGAAAAGATAATAAATTAACAACTTATAAAATGAACATAAATATGGTAGACTACAATACCAAAGAATCAAAGATGCATATGTGGTCATATTGCGAATAGTGGTACCGATTTAATCCCACATAGGTCAATGAAAGAAACGTTTGATACTTTATATGTTGTTGGGCATGACTATGTTGTGACATGAGTTTTGTGGAGTATAGCCGTTTTTATGATGGGTAGGTCATCTTTGAGACATAAGTTCCTCCATGTTTGTTATTACATGTTTTGTAATCCTACATAGGTCAAGGAAATAAACCTTTGACACTTTATATATTTTATCGTACATGCAGTGTTGTGATCTAGAATTAGTATTATGCTATCGGCCATGGTTGTGAAATTGTTGGTATAAATTCTCAAATCTTTTTTAGATAGCATAGTCTCCATATAAATCATGTTAAGAATATGTGATTATGTACATAAAACATGTCTACAATCTTGGTGTTATGACATGAGTTCCTCCATGTTTTGTAATCCCACATAGGTCAAGGAAATGAAGTTTTGACACTTTATATATGTTGTCGTACATGCAGTGTTGTGATCTAGGATTAGTATTATGTTGTTGGCCATGATTGTGAAATTGTTGGGACACAATTCCCAATCGTTTCCAATTGTGGATCAATGACTAGAGAAAAGTTATACCAGTTTTTACCCACGAGGGACAAACACCATTTATTTGGGTTTGATCTAATGGTGGAGAATTAATCTAAGATTTAATTCTTATTTGGGTTTGATCTAATGGTGAAGAATTAATCTAAGATTTAATTACAAATCCTCACCATTTATTTAGGTTTGATCTAATGGTGAAGAATTAATCTAAGATTTAATTGATAAACCATCTATTTGGGTTGAAGAATTAATCTAAGATTTAATTGATAAACCTATTTTATTGTCTAACTATATAAACATTTGTTTTTTATCCATTCTCCTAATCATACACAATCAGTCCGTTACCCTTTCTTCCCATCTCAATAAACATTATCTTTTTCATTCTAATTTCAGTTCGTTCACATCATAAACCCTAATTTCACCATAATCTTCATTGTCGTACCTCCGCCATTCGCCACCTATAATGTCTTTGTACCGCCACCAACAGTTGTTAACACGACGATCGACATGATAATCCTCATCCTTTGGTAATTGATCCGATTGAATTCATTTTCTACTCGTCTAGATTGCTGGTTGAGCTTATAAACATTTGTTAGTGATAATTTTTTTTTATAAAAAGGTTTATTCCAGTGTGTATGATGAATATTAATCCTCTTTTGCATATATGTAGGCTTTATACGTGTGCTATATGTTAATTGAAAATAGTGTGAACATTGTTACAATGTGTTTAGTGTGATCTCTGGTTTGGGCTATGTGTTCTAGTGTCAATTTGATTTAATGCACATAAGGTGTTCGATTAAATGCCCAAGCAAAAAAATCAAATACAATTAGTTCGATACTTACGACTCTTTGATTATTCATTTGTCGACGGAGTGTTCCAGCCTATAATTGAAGCTCGTATTACACTCTAACATAATCTTATTTAGGTCATTGTTTAATTTTTTTAGTTATTGTCACTTGCTGTTAAAAAAAGTTATTGTCACTTGGAAGCCTGGATGAAATAGCATCCATTATTCACTTTTGTGGTAAATTTTAGGCGTCCGCACTCCACACATCATGTCATTGTCATAGAGTATGTTGCGGTTGCCGAAAACATACCAGAATTATTGACCTTAGAGACCCATTTAAATTTAGTTGTTCCATTGTGGGGATATTGCTCTATGCCATTTTAGTATGCTTTTATTGAGTAATGGCATTTTAGTATGCTTGCTTATGTCACACATGCTTCTGGTGGATGACCACAATGCACAACCATTTAAAACTAGATGTACATGTGCAAATAGGGAACACTATAACTAGTCATGAGTTTCGCTACATAACTGATGTTTGATGATATCATGTACATCTCTTAGATCACCATGCTAATTTCATAATATTATTTAAATTAGAAATGTTGAAAGGATAGATCACCATGCTATATCTAGTGTTTTATCCTTGTTGATCATTTGACACTGCTTTAATTCATATTTTGTTTCGTTAAGATCCATATTCACTTTATTGTTTTGATTTTGGAAATCGATATTGGTAAATGTTGTCAATGTGTAAAGGCCACATTATGTAACAGTTTATTTTCTTTGCAGATATCATTATCTGGTCAATCCAAACTTTGGCTTACTTTCACGCAATCTTAGTTTGCAATGTGTCCTCCAGCATTTGTCTTCTGCAGCTGAACTCAATGAATACTCAACATATGAGGACATATTTTTTTTTGGGTAACCATGGCAATTTTCATCTGATAACGGATAAATTTTTAGTACCTGCTCGAAGTTTTCCTATGAGTGATACACCACTAGGTCATAGGAAAATTGAATTATTATGATATCTCATTTTGTGAAAAGATATCTATGGTGTGTAAGGCGGTCTACTTCTTGTAGGTTGCTGCTAGAGATTTTGGCATTTATGGAATTTGTTTGTGTTCATTATCATAAGTTCCTAGCACATTATCGACATATGTATCTTATGTGAATTTTCTTTACGCTACTTAAATATGATAACCTCTTGAGTAAACCGCCTTTCATGTTCCTATATCTGGTTTAAAAGGCTTGAAAACCTATAGGTTGCTGTTGTGATCACGCCTAGTGAAACACAACAACAAAGTAAACATAAACAACTTACCGGATGTCGAGCAGACAAGTATGTCTTGCTGTTCATTGACCAGTGGTAGTCCTCTCAATATACATATGAGGACATATTAAAATATGCTTTTAAGGGTTATTCGGTTAATTTTTTTTGTTTAAAATTGAAAATCAAAAACCGAACCGGATTCAATTTCTATTTACCTGAACCGAACCAAATTTGAATTTGGTTTATCACTTGTGATATTACTCACAAGATATAAATAATGAAAATAAAAACTTGTTGTAGTCTTAAAATCAAACAAGTGTTTGCATTGCTTTTGAGCAAAATAAGAATTCACTTAAAGAGGCTTAACCTTTTAATCCTACTAACAGTATAATATCACCAGTGATAGATACCATTGATTACAAGTTAAAATTTTCAAAAATAACCACAATTAGTGTCAAATTATATTGTTTTATCATCTGTGATATTAATCATATGTGAAATACGTGTCACATTATATTGTTTATATCACATGAGATTTTATTTTTATTTATTTATCCACATGTGATATTACAATGTCATATTAATCATATGTGAAATACATAACTAGTGTTCTAGTTTTATTTTTATTTTATTGTCATTACAAATACCAAAATGAATAAAAAAAGCAAACTATGAAAATAGAAACTTGACGTAGTCTTAAAATCAAACAAGTGTTTGCTTTTGAGCAAAATAAGAATTCGCCTAAAGAGGCTTAACCATTTTATTCCTACTAACTGTATAATATCACAAGTGATAGATAACATTTATTACATGTTTAAAATTTTAAAAATAACCACAATTAGCATCACGTTATATTGCTTTATCAGATGTGATATTAATCATATGTAGAATATCATAGCTAGTGTTAAATTATATTGCTTTATCATAAAGGATTTTATTATTATTTATTTATCACTGGTGATATTACAATGTTAGTGGTAATAAGTGTTAAGCCACGAGTGAATTTTAGTTAATAAAGGTTCACAATTATTTATCACTAATGATATTACAATGCCAGGGGTAATAATTGTTAAGTCACGGGTGAATCTTAATTGATAGATGTTATATTTATTACGAGTGATATTACAATCTCGGGGGTAATCAGTCTTAAGCCACGAGTGAATCTTAGTTGATAAATGTTATATTTATCACTGTTATAGTTACAATCTTAAGGTAATCAAGTGTTAAGAGACACAATAAAATCTTAGTTAATAGAGGTTCTGAAGGCGAATTTAGCAAGTCTGAAGGCTGATGTTGTTTTCAAATAGTCTTAGAATATCACATGTGGTAAAACATGAAATCAACAACAATAATAAAAAACATGATAATACATTTGATAAAAGTGACTTCATTTATTATCATTTGTGGTATTATATTTCATTTTTTTATACCTTAGTTTATCATAAGTGCTAATTCATTAAATGGGCAAAACATACAACATCTTATTTACACATCACTTGATTATTAAAGTAATAATACATTAAAATGAACTATATATAGAAGTCACAAACCAATTAACACAAAACATTTTGTTGCACATACTATTCAACAAACAAGTTCTATATTCACTTTTAGGACTACAAATATTCAGTTACATAAAATATATAACCAACAAGTTCCATATTAAGTAACTGGATATTACACCAACTTGTGATATTACACATAGTGGTTAGGGGTTTAGGATTTTTGGTATAGGTTTTAGTGGTCAAGGGTTTAAGGTTTTGGGTATAGATTTTAAAGTTTATGTATATACCACTTGTGATATTACACCTAGTGGTTAGGGGTTTAAAGTTTTTGGTATAGGTTTTAGTGATTAGGGGTTTAAGCTTTTTGGTATAGGGTTTAGTGGTTAGGGGTTTAGGGTTTTTGGTATAGATTGTAAAGTTTATGTATATATCACTTGTGATATTATACCTAGTGGTTAGAGGTTTAGGGTTTTTGGTATGGGGTTTAGTAGTTAAGGGTTTAGGGTTTTTGGTATAGGTTTTAAAGTTTATGTATATATCACTTGTGATATTATATCTACTGGTTAGGGCTTTAGGGTTTTTGTTATAGGGTTTACTGGTTAGGGGTTTAGGGTTTTTGGTATATATTCTAAAGTTTCTGTATATATCACTTGTGATATTATACCTAGTGGTTAGGGGTTTATGGTTTTTGGTATGGATTTTAAAGTTTATGTATATATCACTCATGATATTATACCTAGTGGTTAGGGGTTTAGGATTTTTGGTATAGGGTTTAGTCGTTAGGGAGGGGGTTTAGGGTTTAGCAGTTAGTGGTTTAGGGTTTTGGTATAGAGTTTACTGGTTAGCTGTTTAGGGTTTTTGGTATAGGGTTTAGTGGTTAGGGGTTTAGGGTTTTTGGTATAGGTTTTAAAGTTTATGTATACATCACTTGTGATATTATACCTAGTTGTTAGGGGTTTTGGGGTTTTTGGTTTAAGGTTTAGGGTTTTTGGTATAGATTTTAAAGTTTATGTATATATCACTTGTGATATTATGCCTAGTAGTTAGGGGTTTAGGGTTTTTGATATAGGGTTTAATAGTTAGGGGTTTAGGGTTTTTGGTATATATTTTAAAGTTTATGTATATATCACTTGTGATATTATACCTAATGGTAGGCATTTAGGGTTTTTGGTATAGAGTTTAGTGGTTAGAGATTTATGGCTTTTGGTATAGATTTTAAAGTTTATGTATATATCACTTGTGATATTATATCTAGCAGTTAGGGGTTTAGGGTTTTTGGTATAGGGTTTAGTGGTTAGGGAAGGAGGTTCAAGGTTTTTGCTATAGGGTTTAGCGGTTAGTAGTTTAGGGTTTTTGGTATATGGGTTAGTGTTTAGTTGTTTAGGGTTTTTGGTATAGGGTTTAGTGGTTAGGGGTTTAAGGTTTATGTATATACCAACCAAGACCTTAAAACTTTACGCTATAGAAACTACACTAAACTTCATCTCACGTTCAAAAATATAAATTAAATACATCAAAAGCCGCCATAAAATGACATAACAAATCAACAAACAACCGAAAATGTCACTTTATTTAGTCACAATAACTTAGTTTATTCGGTCACAAATCTATTTTTTCATAACAAGGGCTGCAAACTTTTCTACTCACGGTATTGTATATAGGTGCTTAATATAGTACTAATTATTACACTACTTTTAAACAAGCAGATGAATGAAATATCTATTTAAAAAACATAAATCATACAAAATACTCATATATCCACATGGTTTAAAGGTTGCACCACAATAAAAACAAAAATACTACAGTACTTAAACGAATGAAGTACGGAGTATGTTTGTATTGTTAAATCAAATGAACTTATACACCCGAAACTGAAATAACCATTTTTTTTTTTGTGTCACAGCCTGATTAGCCAGCAATTATTGTTATTAATCATTATCAGGCCCTACAAATAACTGCCAGCCAATCAGACTGTGACACACAGCATGATGTCCCCACCGTGCACATTATAATATAAAGTATCACAATTTCCTTTCATTGACCCATGTGGGATTTGTTAAAGCAACAGCCAACAGGTGATAAATTTGTAGAGAACCTCGAGTTTTGTTTATTTGATGACATGGCTTTAAGTTTAGTTAAAAAAAAAGGTTTTTCTAACATGTGCCCCTGGGGCACATGTTAAGGTGGAGACATTAGGTTGTGTGTCACAGCCTGATTGGCTGACAGTTATTTGTGAGGCCTGATAATGATTAATAAGAATAATTGCTGGTCAATCAGGCTGTGACACACAGCCTGTGTCCCCACTTTAACATGTGCCCCTGGGGCACATGTAAGAGAAACAAAAAAAAAATGGTTATTTCAGTTTCGGGTGTATAAGTTCATTTGATTTAACAATACAAACATACTCCGTACTAGGGGTGAGCATCGGGACGAAACCGACCCGTCCCGACCCGATCCCGACTCATCCCGAAACCGACATCGTGGAAAACCCATCCCGAGTCCCGACCCGAGTAAGGTCGGTTTGTGTCGGTCGGTGTCGGTTTCGGTCGGTTTGTGTCGGTTTTCGGTCGTCGGTCGGTTTTGCTCACCCCTAGTAATGTATATCATTTTCAATGTTGCAAAATATGTTAGTACGACAATAGGACAGGAGCACATCAAATGTTGGCTTTAAATACTCTTGACAACCTTAATGAGATTGATTCAAAATAGTAAATAGGGTTACGGGTCACACTATATAAACCACATTGTTATAGTTCAACTCTTACAACAACATTACATTGTTTAATAAAACTAATTTTATAGTTCAAACAATGACATTCAAGGTTCTACTACACCATTATGGAAGGTTCACTAGTCATCCTGAAAGAAAATCCGTTGATGGGTTGGTTGCTACCGTAGATCCTGTAGAGTTGGACAGCTTTTCAACAAATCAAGTGAAATTGATTTTAACAAACTCTTTGAGTTACGATTTTAACTCCCAAACATTTCTTTATCTAAGGAATCCTAATTGTAGTTTGGATTTAGGTCTTATACCTTTGGCTAATGTTATACAAGACCGCGGCATGTTACTCACGTATGCATGTGTATGTATCTCGGGTGGAGATATCCTCACTTGTCGCGGCCGACCAACACAAAGATGAGAGAAACAAAAAAGAAAATCAAGGAAAACC
>BQNB010178993.1:0-12818 GCA_026074375.1 Tanacetum coccineum
ACTCATACTCTGAGTCATATCTCACTACCCCAAATTCTAAAAAGAATTGGTCATCTTCAGCTTGTTTTTGCCTAATCTTCTCTTCTTGTGCCCTTTTGTTCATGGCATCTTCTTCCAATGTTTCTCTTAAAGCTTCTTCGTCTATACGAAGTTGATGTAACTCTTTCTCGGTAATAGAGCAATTAGCCTATGATGACGAAAAACCTATACCTCCGTGCCGCCGGAGTATTTTTCCTGAAACCAAGCCAACTTAGCACCCATTTGTCTCTCTAGTTGTGCCGCCTTTCGATACATAGAAAGATGCAGCTTGCGATCTTTTTTAGAACTTTCTTTTAAAAGAGTGCAAATTAAAGCACGGCTCTCTTGAGAAATGTCGTTGCATTTCTTATAAGCCTTTCTAAGATCGTCCCTGATGGCGCATGAATCTTCAAACTGAAAAGCCAAATTCAAAAGCACATCCTGACGACCCTTATCTTCGTTAATTAATCTTTGCACCAAGGCTTCGATTTCGGAATCAGTATGTGGAAGCGCACAGGCCATATGAAGTATTTTGTAGAAAGGATTTAAGTTTGAAAAATTTGAAAGGAATGAGGTGGTATTTATAAGGCAAAAAGGGAGAAGGGGAAATAATTTAAGGCTTTACTATTTACTCCAACAAATATATAATTCTAGTGTTTTGTCGTATTGGCTCATCACAATGACGAGACATTCATTTAGGGATGCGTGAGAACCAGTTCAAGAACAAATACCCTCACTTGTTCGCAAATTCACAATCACTTAGAGCGTCTTGATTTCGAGACGAAATCTTCTAACCTGGGGAGGCCGTGGCACCCCGTAAGAAAATTTGGTTCTCTTTTCGTTAAGTAAAAGTCATGTACTGCAAGTTTGTAAGTTTACCGTTAATTTCAACGGGATGTCATCATTATTACTCTGTGTCTAAAAGGAAATTTTAGTACGAGTAACGATAAAAACCATACTTAGTTCACTTTTGTGAAACGAGACTATTTACTTGTATCACTTTATAAAACTATCTACATACAAATTAATAACCATGACAACTATAATCGAATTCAACAAAGACCAAATAAATTACATATATATGAAAACCCATACCAGGTATATACATATAAATGCCTATATAAACCAATACACAATGATAATAAAACACAATCATTACAAGCCTTACACACTACCCTACCCATTCTCTTATCTTGAATATCTCCATTCACATGCTACGTATGGTAAACCTGATACAATTTCAATTTCAAAAGCAAGAAATAGTGAAAACTCTATAATAGTGTTAGAAAAGAGTAATGATGATAACAATATTATAAAATTTCACTATGATTCAATAGTAGTATAGGGCCATTCACATGTAACATCTCAGTAACCCATCCAAACTTCGAGTATAAATCGGGAACCATTCATGAACAAATGCATCACAACTAAATATTGAAAAACAAGAGTTAAACAATACGATTCAAGTTTAAGCTCGTCGAGTACAAGAACTAAGTAGGCGTCGGCTTTAGAAGAAGTAGCAACCAAGTTCAACTCTTACCACCATCTTTTCTTTCTCACCGTCATTCGGCAAACTTGGACCTCGGTAAGTCGATTCATAGTTAATGCTTATCATTGGTATGACATTTACTTCGTAGTTTAACAACCCTCGACTCGTGTATGACACGCATGGTTCAACCCATGCGTGGTCGCTATACTCATACGTGAACTAAACCCTTCAACACAACGTGTATGAAATATCGATATATAGAAAAACTAGCATGACCCACGTTGTTCATGAGAACTGATAGCGGGCCAAGAATTCTTATGAAAACTTTAAACATGTAAGTAACCTATAATGTTGGCTCATAAGGGACTAATAAACGTTAGGATTACACGAGAATCGTTGTAGAGCTCCTAGGGTTGCGACCTCGACGCGTACAGTAAGCGTCAAGACGAACCATGATAAGCCCTATGCTCGCTGTTGGTGCATCACAAACCCTAAATAAACCAAGCAAAGGTGTGCACGTTGGTTGTATCGAGACTTCCTAAATACCCGACACCATGAGGCGTACCTTATTTGGACTCGAACGCGATGCAGTAGGGCTGCTGCCACTATCGTGGCCTGTTAACAGCGAAAGACACCACCCTATATGTAGTTTCTACCTTTATCTATTCCGTGACTAACCCTATAGAAGTAGAATCTTGCAAAATAACAAGAAAAACCTGAAGATAAATAATTAAGGATGCATGGGTGAAGGGAAGAAGACAATACAACAAGTGGTTGTCAGGGCTGCGATGTGAATCAGAAAAAGAAGAAAGGTAAACAGACATGTGGGTTATTTTATAATGCATGTGATGTCTCTTTTTAAAAACTTGCATGAATACAATTTGAAAGATTTAGATGTAAGGAAGTATAAAACAAGAATTATATGGTGGTACCACTACTACAAAAAGTGCCTTTTAGACCGGTTGAATATCACTTTTAGACCGGTCACTCTGGGGGCTAATAGGGGGGAGGTCCAAAAGATTATCAGTCTTTTAGACCGGTTGGGGCACCGGTTCAAAAAGTTGTTATGCAGACCTTATGTATGTTATTTAGACCGGTTGTAGCACTGGTCTAAAAGTGTTATGCAGACTTTAGCCATGTTATTTATACAGGTTGGAGCACCGGTCTAAAAACCAAAACACTGGCAAAAAAAATCTAGAACAGTCAATAAGCAGTTTTCATAGAAATAAGCAATTAATAAGCAAACCCTGTACCCAACACTATAATAACCAAAATCGCTAATTTAAATAGAAATCCATACATAATCTGATTCGAAAAGAACTACAAACATTGTTCAAACTAGACAACAATCCAAACAACATCTAAATTAACTAAACCACACGAGAGCTGATATTGTGTTCTCTAATAAGCACTTATCCCAGTTCCAAAAGCGAGCACTTCATCCATAATCAGATAGGACACATCATATGCCACTGCTCCACGGTTCGATCGACATCTTTTTCAACAAGGTGATGTCGACTAGTCCACGGGATCTATAGGTTAAAAGATGCAAAAATACATAAAAGTATGATATATAAACATTATAGAAAGAGATAAAGTCAAAAAAAAATAGAGCTGATGGATGCGTACCGTTTTAGGGAAGTGAATTTGATGAGTATTCGCAAAACCGTACATCCATCTCATGACATAATATCTGGAATTTGAGTCGACTTGTTGAAGATTGCACTACATTATAACATAATCAGAATTAGCAAACCAAACACCTCTATATTATATGCTCCTCCAACTGAAATCATACTTCACACAATACTAATGTGACAATGGTGATTACTTATTATTGGAGACTAAGGTAGGTTTGAAAAGAAAAAGTAAACAGCAAACTAATATGATGTCGTAAACCTTCTGATTCATATCATGATAGGACACTCTATTCTTTTCTGTTTGGATATCGAATTATACTTATACCTATCAGAATAAACTGACTACACACATACTGTTTTGCCTATATTCTGCTGCCAAATGGTATCAAGTTTTAAAACCAGAAAATCCGTTAAAATATTACCCGCTTTACCTGATCAGACAAGACCCATTTGACTCTGTTTTTTAAATGACCGTTCAGACCCGGTTTTCGGATACCATACAAGGACGATTTACACAGAATATACTGGCCAACCAGTCCATTTTCCCCTTCTAATAAAATAGTAGTCTGAAAGCTGAAAGGTACTCACTTGCGGTTCTTCTTCTTGTCCTTATAACGAAGGACAGCATCATTCCTTACTTATGAAGCTCCACAGTCTTGATAATCACCAGCCGTGCTCTCCCCAGTGAGATTTGAAAATGATATATTAGAGTATTGGCTCCCATAACAAGGGTTCGGTTCGGTTTTACAGCTACTTAAAGAATCAGCAGATGCTGCATTACTATAAGCTGGTTGAGCTCCATTGTTATGTCCAGTCGAAGACTGTATCTGATAACAGTGAGCATTATGTGTTGAGAAGATACTGTAATATATTATTGACTATTTGTCGTGTTTGAGTGTCTATCTTAATCTATAAGCGTATATGATCTAATATGTTGATGCATGCCATATTGATCACGTATATGATCTTTTGCAAAAAGATGTTTGGGATCGTTATGCCCTTCACCAAAAAGCTTTTCATAATTCTCATTGCTTAAGTCAACTTCATCCATAGTGAAGTCATCATAGAACCTGTCATTGATGAACTGGTCACCCCCTTTTGTACCCCCGTAGAACCATCAGCAGCATCACGACCACCTCCGGAATCAGGGCCACCACGACCACCTCCGGAACTGGTCTCGATATATCCATATCTTTGGCCGACCTGTTCTTTTATCTTTCTTTAGCAAACCAATACAGAAGTTAATAACTTTATTATATCCATACGGATCCTCATAAAACACATTTTATTATATCCATGTCATAAAGCCAATACAGAAGTTAATAACTTTACCTGCTTCTTTTTTTAAAAGCCAAGTTAAAATCATTCCCTGTTGTTGGTGAAACCGCCCCCATTTATATATAGTTTCATTAAGCAATCCCAAACACCCCTCTTACTAAGCATTCTTCATCAGCTATGTTTTGTGTTAGTATCAATCATACAATCAACTAAGCCGCTAAGCTCTTCACAATAAAATCTACAAATATAAAACACATTTCAGAGTTCAAATATAGAGATACACATTCATATTTATAACCAACTAACTCATTATTGTGATCCATCTTTCCTATAAATAATTGGAATCAACAAAACTTTAATCTACTGACCATAATTCTTCTTTGGTGTCTACATTGGCCATTAGCAAACATAACCAGCTAGTAATGCTCAGGAAGAAGCATGACAGAAGAGGAAGGAGGCACTCGAGGAAGTGGTCCAACAAATCTACCATAACAACAACTAGTTTTATTTCTGTCTTTTTAATAACCACTAAGCTATGGGTTTGTCATGGCTAGTGAACTCTTGTATCCTCGTACTCTTGAATAACAATCTTTTGCGAATATATAATAAGTTGATTTTCAATAGAAATGGCCATTTGTAGTAACGTGACTATCTTTACGCATATAAATTTCATGCATGTCATAACTATCATTTTCATTTCCCTCTTATAGAAAATGGCACCCGGAAGACTCCCAACTGTCAACCGGAACCCTCCAGTCAACCGTTTGACCAACCGAAACAAAATATGGATATCAACCAGTGTCAATTGATATTAATGCTCAACCAGCTCATTGCCACAAGAGTTGCTGAAGCACTCGCAGCTGCCGCTGTGACTCATGCTGCAAGCACTCAAGAAGAGAACAACCTAGGATCCAACTCTTCCCAGAACAATGACATGAAACTAACAAGGAATTCCATGAGCAAGTCATGCATGAAAACTTCTGTGGTACTGAAGGTGCTGTAGGCTTAACCTGATGGTTTAAGAAACTAGAATCTCAATTTGGGATTAGCAACGTCGCAGAAGGTGACCGAGTCAAATTTGCTTCTAGCACACTGCTAGATGGTGCTTTAACTTGGTGGAACGTGTATGTTCGTTCTGTTACCCTCGATACCGCTCATGCCACACCTTGGAGCGATTTCAAGCTATGTTCATTCAGAGTACTAGCCCTCGAATGAAATCACGCAAATGGAAAAAGATTTGTTAGATTTAAGTGAAAGGACAAACATTAACTGCCTACAATCAACGTTCCAAGACTCATCCTCTTATTCGCTGAAATGGTACCCAACGCCGACACGGGAGTTTAAATTGTTTGGAACGTTACAAATCGAAGGTCTACCTTTGAGCATCAAGGGTAACATAACCTCGTCCAAACCAGTGGACTTGCATGAAGCAATTGACATGGCTCAAGGTTTGATTTACCAAGTGGTCCAAGAGTTAGGAGAAAACTCGGGCGACAAGCAGAAATGGAACGGAAACCACTACACCCACAACCCCAACAACACCAACAACACTATCAACCTCGAACAAAGAAAAATGCCCATAGACAACAATGTGTTACAGCCGGCAAGGTTCTTAATGCTGGCAAGTTTACCTCACTGTGGAAAGTTGGATGACACCTACACAGACACATGCCCTCCTCTTGTGTACAATTATGGAAAGGCAAGGACATAGAGCCAAAGACTGTCGAGCTCCACCTCGTCCCGCAACCCAAAGAGGACCAGGAAGCCAAGGAGGACAGGGAAGTGATGTTACTTGTTTCGGATGTGGCGAAAAAGGACATTACAAGAACAAGTGTCCGAACAATGGGAATCAAGGCAGTGGAAACCAAATTCGAGGCAACCAACAAAATCCTCAGAACAATCAAAGGCAGAATCAAGGGAACCCTAAGGGGAGTAACCAAGCATCAACCAGCACTCAAGGAGGACGCAGAGCAACCTACAGACGTAAACAACCTATGTGCCTGAGAAGCTGCGGTGAAAGATAACAATGTAGTGAATGGTACGTTCCTGATTAATAATGTCTATGCTTCAGAGCTATTATGAAACTGTGCGATAGAAGCTTGTGACATAACTTTCATCAGTAAATATATAAACATCCATCCTACCACCCTAGATACTAATTATAGCGTGGAGCTAGCCGACGGCAAGTCACTAACCACAAGTACTATTTTAAGAGGGTGTACTCTTAACTTGCAAAATCACCTGTTCAAAATCGACTTACCCTATAGAATTAGGAAGTTTTGACGTCATCGTCGGAATGGATTGGATGGCCGAACATCGCGCAGAAGTTGTGTGTTATGAGAAGTACATTCGTGTTCCGTACAGAAATGATATGCTGATCATACAAGGCGAAAGGAGCGGAATTAAAAGCGAATCAAGACTTGAAGTCATCTCGAGCATCAGGACACAGAAGTACATCGACCAATGGATGATTTTTTTTTTTTTTTTTTTTTTTTTTTTTTTTTTTATTTTTTTAAAGTGTTATCTTGATTTAAATGATAGAAAGATGAAAAACCAAAATTCCAGAGAGGCAAATTGAAGATGTACCTGTTGTCAGATACTTTTACGGAAGTATTTCCTGAAGATTTGCCAGGATTACCCCCGACACGCCAAGTAGAATTTCATATCGAGGGTTTATTTTATTTTCAAAAAAAAAAACCCCCCGACTGCACCTATTGCACCGCAACCAAATCCGCTTGCACCTGCAGAAATGAAAGAGCTAGCCGAACAACTAAAAGAACTTTCTGACAAAGGTTTTATAAGACCAAGTTCCTCTCCGTGGGGAGCACCAATCTTGTTTGTCAAAAAGAAAGATGGATCTTTCCGAATGTGTATCGATTAATCGTGAGTTGAACAAACTTACATGAAAAAAATTGAATATCCCCTACCAAGAGATCGATGACTTATCGATGCAGATATGCAAGGATCCAGCATCTACTGCTAAATAGACTAAAGGTCAGGTTATCATCAGTTAAGGGTTAGAGAAGAAGATATTCCCAAGACTGCTTTCAGAACACGATACGGACACTATGAGTTCCGAGTTATGCCTTTTGGTTTGACCAACGCACCTGCGGTGTTCATGGACCTCATGAACCGTGTGTGCAAACCATACTTGGACAAGTTTGTGATTGTGTTCATCGACGATATTCTCATATACTCCCGCAATGAGAAAGAACACGAGGAACACCTGAAAACTATTCTGGAGTTGTTGAAGAAAGAAGAACTGTATGCCAAATTTTCCAAGTGTGAATTTTGGATCAATACAGTAAAATTTCATTGTCACGAATGATAGCATGGCATTCAAAAACGGGGGGGGATCCAGCTAAAAATGAGGCTGTTAAGAATTGCATACTCCACCACTCCTTCGAGAGATTCGCCAGTTTCTTATGACTGCAGGTACCTTATAGAGATTCCATTGAAGGATTCTCCAAAATAGCTAAGCCTATGACTGAGCTTACGCAGAAGAACCAGAAGTTCGATTGGGGTGAAGAACAGGAAGAAGCTTTCCAGCTATTGAAGCAAAAACTATGTGCTGCACCTATTTTAGCACTACCGGAAGGCAGTGAAGATTTTGTGGTGTACTGTGATGCATCCATAAAAGGGTTAGGTGCGGTACTAATGCAGAGAATGAAAGTTATTGCATACGCTTCTAGGCAACTAAAAATCCATGAAAAGAACTACACCACTCATGATCTGGAGTTAGGAGCAGTAGTGTTCGCCCTGAAGATCTGGAGACACTATTTGTATGGCACAAAATGTGTAGTATTCACCGACCACAAGAGTCTACAACATATCCTAGACCAAAAGGACCTCAATATGAGGCAACGCGATGGATAGAGCTCCTGAGTGATTACGATTGTGAAATTCGTTATCACCCAGGGAAAGCAAATGTCGTAGCGAATGCTTTGAGTCGAAAAGAAAGAATCGAACCGTTACGAGTAAGAGCTTTGGTTATGACCATTGGCTTTGACCTTCCATCACGAATCCTTGAGGCTCAGAAAGAAGCAATTAGGGTTGAAAACCTTGAAGCTGAAGATATCAGTGGCATGCTAAAAAAAAAGCTAAAAGGCCACGCGCTGATGGAAACAGTATGCATGATAATGAGGAGTTGGTTACCATGTTACGGTGACAACGAGATCTTTGATTATGCTACAAATCGCATAAAAATACAAAAGTATTCGATACATAATCAGGATCTGACAAAAATGACCATGACTTGAAGATGTTATATTGTGGCCAAACATGAAGGCCTGAACAATCGCCACATATGTTAGTAAAATGCCTGACTTGTGCTAAAGTCAAGCTGAACATCAGATACCCTCTGTTTATTGGTCCAAACCCGATATACAAAAATGGAGTGAGGATAAGATAGATCATGGATTTCATCACAACATACCTAAAATGGCACATGATACGATTTCGATTTATGGGTCAATGTTGATGTCTTACTAATCTGCTCACTTTTTGCCATGGAAGGAGATGGACTCCAACAGAAAAATTGGACGAGGCTTGTACTAATGAAGAGATAGTAGCAAACATGAAATACCGTGTCAAACATCTTCGATCGTGATAGTCTCACATCGAGAGTTTTGGTAATCCTTTGCATAAAGCATTGGGTACGCATTGGACTTGAGTACTGCTTACCATCCTAGACCGATGGTCAGAGTGAGAGGACCATTCAGACATTAGAGGACATGCTAAGAGCTTGCGTGATTGACTTCGGAAATGGTTGGGATAGACACCTACCTTTAGTAGAATTCTCGTACAATAACAGTTATCACACGAGCATTAAAGCTGCACCGTTCGAAGCACTTTATGGTAGGAAGTGTCGATCGCCTGTTTGTTGGGCTGAAGTTGGAGAAGCACAACTTACCAGACCAAAGATTATTCACGAGACTACAGAGAAGATTTTCAAAGATTAAATCGAGCATGCAAGCTGCCGTGATCAGACAAAAATATGCCAGACAAGAGGCGTAGGCCCTTTGGGTTTGAAGTTGCAGATAAGGTTATGCTCAAGGTCGCACCTTGGAAGGGTGTGATGCGCTTTGGAAAACGTAGAAAGTTAAACCCTCGTTATATTAGACCCTTTAGAATCATAAAAAGGATTGGTCAAGTAGCTTACCATTTGGAATTACCTCAAGAACTTAGTCGAGTACACAATGTGTTCTACGTCTGCAACTTAAAGAAATGTTTGTCTGATGACACACACGTTATTCCTCTGGAGGAAATCCAACTCGACGACAAACTCAACTTCGTCGAAGAACCCGTAGAGATTATGGACCGCGAGGTCAAGCAACTCAAGCGAAGTCGTATACCTATCGTTAAAGTCCGTTGGAACGCACGAAGAGGTCCAGAGTACACGTGGGAACGTGAGGACCAATTCAAGAACAAGTACCCTCACTTATTCACAAATCCACCAGCTCTTACAACGTCTTGATTTCGTGGACGAAATCTTCTACCTGGGGAGAGCTTGAACACCCCCTAAGAAAATTAAATCCTCTTTATCGTTAATAAAAAAAATCATGTACTAAGCAAGTTATGCAAAGTTACCATTATTTTCAACGAGAAGTCATCTTAAGCTCGTCAATGCATTACTTTTTATCATTAACGTTTTTAAATATTGCACGCGAATATCACCATTATGGACTCCGTGTCTAAAAGGATATATTTAGAACGCTAACAAATAAAAAATCATACTTTGTCCACCTTGTGAAACGAGGCCAATTAAACTGTAGCACTTTATTTGACACCTACATTCAAATTAATAACTAATGACAACAGATAGAGTCCAACAAAATAAAATAAATTACATGCATAAGCATATGAAAGGTCCAACATTAGATATACATGTACATATGAATATACATAATTCAATATACAATAATAATGGAACATTATCATCACAAGTCTTACACAATACCCTACCTATTCTCTTATCTTGAATATCTCCATTCACATGCTACGTATGGTAAACCTGATACAATTTTAATTTTAAAAGCAAGAAATAGCGAAAATTCTATAATAGTATTAGAAAAGAGTAATGATGATAACAATATCATAAAATTTCACTATGATTCAATAGTAGCATAGGGCCAATCACATGTAACATCTCAGTAACCCATCAAAACTTTGAGTATAAATCGGGAACCATACATGAACAAATGCATCACAACTAAATATTGAAAAAAACAAGAGTTAAATAATACAATTCAAGTTCAAGCTCATTGAGTCCAAGAACTAAGTAGGCGTCAGCTTAAAAGGAGTAGCAACCAAGAGTAGTTTGAGCTTCTTACCACCATCACCTTGCTCATCGTTTAGCAAGCTTGAATCTCGGTAAGTCGTTCTCGTGGCTTAACGCCTAAGCTTTGTTATGTCATACGCATTTTAAACCTACGTACGACACAAAACCAAGACACATCTAGCCTTGGCAAGCTAGGCGAAGGTCTCGGTGTTGCATGGCAAATACACGACACGCATGGTACACCCCATGCGTGATCCTTATGTTCATGTACAAATAAAACCCTTCACCATTACATGCATAGAGAATTGACGGTAGGAAATAAATAAAACACACCCATTGATGAAAAATGAGTAACAAGAAAATTTTATAAAACCCAAATGCATATGAGGTTGTAAACGTTGGCTCACTAGGGATTGGCATGCACAAGAATTACTCATAGAATGTCGTAGAGTTCTCATATTGTGACCTCGACCTATAGTATGTGCGCCATCAAGCAACCCCAAGACGAACCATAGCGAGACTTTTGCTCGCTGTTGGCAACGTCACAAACTAGGAAAGAACGAACCCATGGTGCTCGTTGGTTTATAATGAGACCCTATAATACTCGACACTAATTGGAATCATGAGACACGTTAAAACGCATACTAGTACACCGTAAAAAGGGTGCTGCCACAGTAGCAGCGGCTGAGCCTGCTCAAACCCACCCATCGACCTTGTGTCTCGACCTTGGATGCCTTGTGGCTGTGCTCGTTGGTCGGAGCATGCAAGCTCAATGTAAAGGCTTAATTTAATATGATGTAGGACCTGTGTTATTCATAAGAGGTCTTTATATGGGGGTCTAAAAGACGTTTTTTGTAGTAGTGTACAATAGTGGTCTAAAACCACTGCTTTGTGTTCGACAGAAAAGTCAGGAAAACAGAAAAGGAAAACAAAGTTGTAGGCCACATAGGTTGAGTATTTTATAGAAACATTTCATTTGATATATCCTAAAAACATGCATGCTAAATCCATTTTTACAAGAGTTGAACACGAAGGGATATAAGTAACACGCAATGTTGTTCGAATCCTCGAAACGTTCCAACCGAATCCAAATGAGTTGAAAAATTCTTTAACGAGCAAATGATTATTTCGTTAAGTGGAGAAATTTAAATAACATTTTTATGACTTAAAGTTTGTAATCACGAAGCAGAGTTTTAAAAGAGTAAATAAACGAATTTAACGCGGTTTATAAACTTATTTAATGCTTAAAATGTCTTATTCGTTAAGTGGAGAAATTTTAGTTGCATATATATATATATATATATATATTATTATTGGGAAAGTCAAGGGATTAAAAATATATTTTCTTTTGATAAGAAACTTAAACGAGTCGAGCGAACCGTGATATACAAATCTGATAATTACGCAAATTAAGCAACGACTACGATGTAAATAAATAAACGCGATAAATATATAAACTTAGTAACTTAAAAAGAATGTTTATATCTTCTTTAGACATAAAACACATGGACTTGTAATTATAAATTACGACGAGTAATAGTATAAATTCCTGTATGGATACTTATAATTGTAAAGTCGTCCCTAGAGCCAACAGTTTAATCAACATTTTTGAAAACGTAAAACGATAACTCTTAAACGACCAGTGACCTTGACGACCTATTTGCATAAACCACTTCATACCTTAAGTATTTTTAGAATGTAAACTCAGACTCTGTCATAATTACTTAGGTGTGTGACTGAGTCACTTTTGACGTGCATTGAACCATTATCAGTTTTCACCAGGCGACGATTAACCAACAAGGTGAGTTTTCATAGCCCCTACTCTACTGTTTTAAATCATCTTTTAGGGTGAGAACATTGCTTATTCCAAACATGTGAATACAAGTACAATTACTCATTACTGAGTGGTCTAATTCCCGATTTAACCCAAGTTGCTAATTGCCCAATTTATCATGAACCGTCAATCTTTATGAGCGTGAATGTTATAGATAGATCTATCGGGATTGACAATCCCTGGTTGTCTTGGACTGATATTAGTCAAGCAAACACAGTTTCATTTGAGTCAGATTATGGGTGTCTCGGGTTAGAGACCTGCAAGGGCATTCATTTATTA
>BQNB010178995.1:0-10208 GCA_026074375.1 Tanacetum coccineum
GAATGTGCATAGATTATCTCGAGAAGAGTGAGATAGAAAATTTGTATGTGATGTCACCAATAGAGGGTGCACGAGGATGACGTAGCTAAGACTGTTTTTAGGATGCGTAATGGACACGTTGAAGTTACGGCTATGCTTTTTGGGTTAACCAATGCACCAACGGTTTTCATAGAGTTAATGAGCCGGGTGTGCATGGCCGTATATAGACAAGCCAGTTAACGTATATATACAAATGATATTTTAAACCGACTCGAAGTCTAAGGAGGAGTACGAGTCGCATGTGAAGATGATCGTGGAGTCATTGAAGGAAGAGAAGATATACGCGAAGTTTTCCAACAATGTAGAAGCAGAGAAAAAAGGAAGCTATCTAGATGTGGAAGGAATCAATTGGGTAATGAGCCGATCTTGGCATTACCGGAAGGAGCAGACGATTTCGTAGTATATTATGACTCGCGAAGTAAGGATTTAGAAGCATGCTTGGAAAAAGGGAGAACGTGATTGCTTGTACGTCGTGACAATTGAAGGTTCTTATGAAGGATTGCATGGCCAACGTGTTAGGTTTTGCCTTATAATGATAGAGGCATTAAGTGAACGAGACATGGAAAAAGGGATCAGTTTTGATTTTTATTTTTCTAAAAATACTTAGACATTGAGTTAGAGGATCTAAGTCACGTGGGAGTTAGTTCATATATTGTGTTTATCCCCTGAATTTTGGCTAAGGTCATAGTGAGGTCTAAGTTAGTTAACCAATGTCATACTTTTAGAAGGTCAGATTCTGGACGAATTCTGGACACATTGGATTAAGGAATTTCTAAAAGGTATTTGTAAAAGGGTAATGGATTTGGGAGAGCTATGAGAGGTTCATAGGACTTATATGTAGCATGGTGAGTTTTTGTTTAAATTATGGGAGTGTTTAAGTGGTGCGTTTAGGACGCGTAAGTGGGTATAAAAATCTGATCAAAACCAGAAAATATAAAGTGTAGCATTGAAGTGTAAATAGCATATGTAGGAGTTGGAAAAGGTTTAAATCTCGATTAACACAAGAACACACAAGATTAGACTTTAAATTGACTTGTATTAAAGAAAAACAAAGAACAATGGTGTGGCAACAAAACACACAAAAATGAGACTCTAAATATCTAAGTTGCTTTTTTTTAAAAATGAAAATAAAATGGCTTTATATAGCCTCTCTAGGGCCTTGGCCTTTGGGCTATGATGGGCTTTTTCATTAATGGCCCGTTTACATAATATTACACGCTTAAACGAGCTAGACTTTTGTCTTGTATCTTCGAGTGACCGAAGCTTCTTTGTTCGGGTCCATTTATGTGATCCTAACAATCTCCCCCTAGATGAGGTCATGAGAAGTTGTTTGAAGCTCACTCGTGCTTGTCTCTTTAATTGATACATTTTAAGTCCATTCTAGATCAAAACCATTCACAAGTTTCATACTTTTGATCGGGGGAGAAAATGTGACTTAAACATGTAAAACAAATAATTAATGATTCAATTGATTCTAAAATGCTAAGTCCTATCCATGCATGTGCTACACATCTTTCGATCAAGACAAAAAAAAAATCTGATTTTTTTATGAATTCGATCAAACAAAAAAAATAAAATAAAACAAACAATCACTTTTGGCTCTTGATACCAATTGTAGGATCCCTAGATCATTCCATAGATTAATCACAAGATCAATAGCACAAAAGATTAAACATTAAAGAACTTTTTGATTGAAAGAAACAAGAGTTGCTACAAACCCTAAAGATGAAAAGTATTATGGAGTAGCTAACCTAAAAATGAAGAAAAAATGGCTTTATATAGCCTCTCTAGACCTAGTATAGACCGGCCTAGGGCCTTGGCCTTTGGGCTTTGATGGGCTTTTTCATTAATGGCCCGTTTACATAATATTACACGCTTAAACGAGCTAGACTTTTGTCTTGTATCTTCGAGTGACCGAAGCTTCTTTGTTCGGGTCCATTTATGTGATCCTAACAATCTCCCCCTAGATGAGGTCATGAGAAGTTGTTTGAAGCTCACTCGTGCTTGTCTCTTTAGCTCGTTGTTGATAGGGTACTTCACTTGTTGTGCTTTGGTAATTCAATCTTTAACACCTTGATCATGATCTTCAGAACTTGATGTGATGACTTGATCTTGATCTTTGACTTGTTTAAGCTTTACTTCTCTGAATTACTTTGTGATCTTCTTTCACTTTGACTTTGCCATATGCTGATCTTTAGTCTCACATGCTCATATATGTTGGAATCTGGAAAGCTTTGATGATGTATCTTTTTCTAATCTCTATAACATTTAGCATTTGAAGAAGACATTGATTTTCAGAGATTGTGTGGAAGCTTTGTATGTAAACTTTCTTGATTTCTTTAAATATGTGAGTAAGGATATGAGCATGTCTTGCATCGGATACTTTAAGTCGTCATTCGCTATGATAGAACAATTTAGTCACCAACAAAAACATTTTGTTATGTAAAATCCACTTAATGTGTTCTAGAAAAACATTTTGTGAACACACAAAGGTTTTATATTTTGAAGGGACCGAGTATAGACGATACTCAATCTGGTCAGTTACATATCTGGTCTCGGTAACTTTAACCTCTGATTCCGTGTCAGGATCAATGATTACAGTATGATTTCTGCACCTGTGATCATGCTAGGTTTCATTCAAAGAACCTTCTTGACTGGTTTTCCGGCACGTGACAAGCTAGTTCCTATAATACACTAAGTATCAGATTACCCTATGTTCGACGTTCTCTAGACCAGATGGTACGAAGACTTAACAAACTATTGTATGTCTACTTATAGAATGGTTAAGTGTGAGTAGTACAGTTTTACTTATTGCTGCTGGATCCTTTTTTTTTTTTAACATCATTTTTATGTGACTCTATACCGTTCAATTCCTTTTTCAGCTTTTACTTCGTAATCACAATTAAGTACCGTCAGAAGACCTGGTTGCAAAAAATGATTTGAAAAACATTCGATGTGCATATAAAAAATTTGTTTGGGGCACAAACGAAAAGTTTAAATCAGAATTGCTTGTGATGATGTTTGAAATATATCCCGAAAGATATGAAGTGCCTTGGTAATCCAACTTGTTCAAGTACACTTTATGGAAATCCACTTCCACTAGTGGCGCAGTCCGTAGACCAGGCTTGGAGCAATTCAAATGTATACCATGGTGGAATACATCTCTTTCCTATGCATTCCATAAGATCACTTTCACGAACATGAAACAAAAAGATTCTTTGTCATATTATCAAGGTTACGTGTGTATAACACCAAACTTTTGGTTTCCTTGACATTTTTGATCTATGTAACACTTATGCTCCACCCCTACTCCATGTGCGTCGATAATCGAAAGATGTTTACACATGAATGGTTAGGGAACTTAGCATTTTAGAAATCAATCGAATCATTATTTATCCGTTTTACATTTGTTTAAGCACATTTTTCTCTCCCCCGATCATAAGTATGAAACTAGTGAATGGTTTTGATCTAGAATGGATTAATATTATCACAATCTCCCCTCAAAGTATGAGGTGAGGTGGAAATAGCACAAATATCAGTGAGGCAATTGAAGACAAGGACCTTTAGAAATACCCAGACAGGAATGATACTGCAATCTGTCTTGAACTTGTAAGCGGTCTGGTCGTGTTCAATCTTTCAGCAATAGTTTCAGCAAACATAACGCTCTTTTGACCTGCAACAACTGTAAGAAATACTGATTCTCCCCCTCAAACAATGACCCGTGTCAATGTTTGATTTGGTTAGCCCGAACATGTTTGATCAAACAAATTGTTTATGAGAAAAATCGTTCGGGTCATAGACAACTTCTTGTCTGTGAAAGAAATAATGCACTGAAACGTACACTAAATCTTTGGGTTAAGACCGGGTTACAGTCTGAAATAACTGCAAGCCATTGTAGGATCCCTAGATCATTCCATGGATTAATCACAAGATCAATAGCACAAAAGATTAAACATTAAAGAACCTTTTGATTGAAAGAAACAAAGATGCCTACACTTACTAGCATACAATCTCCCTTGTGTTCTATTTTAAAAACAAGCATGTTATCTCCCTCGCGGGTTTATAAAACAATTAAAGTGTAAAAATGCGAGGCTATGAACTCACTTAGTGATGTCGGACGAGAATATCGATGAATAAAAACTTCGGAAGTAGGCGCGTCAATCAACCAAGACCTATACAAATTGTAACGGGTCTTAGGTTTCTAGTCGATAAAATTTAATGAAAACTCATAAATAAATAAGTATATGTATACATGTAGTTTATATGATGATCATACTCTTGCAACATATTTATTTCACACTTAGAGTTTTCTAGGTTTTTAACTTGTTTTTATTAGCCATTTTACTAGTATTGTCCAAATTGGTCCAAAAAGCCCAATAGGCCCAATAAGCAAGCCCATTAAGTTATTAGGTTGATATTATTAACCCAAGACCAGGTCTTAGCTCATTAATTAAGCCCAAGTGGGTTGGGCTTAAAGCCAAGTCCAATATGTCTATTTTAATACATTGGGCCTAGTGGCCCAATTAGGCCTTATGGCCCATTTAAGCTTGTAAATGAGTCTTATTATAAATTTTCGGGTTCTCGAGGTCGGGACATGTTTATTATCAGTAAGTTAACTTTTAAAAACTCCCAAGAAGTGGGTCCTACCACCTCGGGTTTTAGTTACAAAAATCGCTTTACATAGTATAGTGTTCGGGTAGTAGTAAATTTTGTATACTTTTATGTTTACGAAAATAGTCGTAATTTATAAACCGTAAATGGTATAATTTATATATTTATATGCTTGGCTTCATATTTAAGTCCACTTTACAGATTCAAACTCATTTTAGTACATCTTTTAGTCATACATATACATAGGGTTACTTTTATACATAAAGGTCAAGTTACAAATTCGGACTGAAATCTCACTTTCACCATTTTTGATGCCATTTACAAACCATAATGAATTGGTTGATCATCTAATTGATCCAGAACCTACATGATTTTATCTAGGTTTCATAGTCTTAACTTTTTAACTAATTCAGCACGTAAGTATGACTTTTTATACCATCTGTATAGCAAGGTCAGAATCCACTAGTTTTAGTATTTTGACCATATCTCACTCAATATTCACTTTCTAGAAATCATCCAATTTGCCACTTGTTCATAAAACAATTATCTACAACCTAGTGTAATCAAATCCATCATCCAACTTACTCAAAATCACGAAACCTACTGTTCATCACAGCCTATAAATTTTATGATCATTTCACTTGTTTAGATGACTATTTTAGCTAGTTTTAAATCTAGATTCATACACACAAATCCCATTTTAATCCTTGATCATCATATATCATGCATGTACATATACACTTGGAAATCAAAAGAAAACATAAGCATAACTCATGAGATTTTTACCACAAGGAATGTGTAGAAAATGATCAAATGATCAACAATAAACAACAAGACTTGATGTAGACTTCAAATCCAAGCTTAGTCTTTACTCCAAAAATATTCATTGCATGTGTGATTTTATTAGATAGATACATAGGAAATAACGAGAGGATTCGGAAAATATAAGTTGGTCATTGTGCATGTGACGTTTTCCGGCGACACGGCGGTTTCCGGTCACCGAAAAACTTTTTCGGCGGCGGATTCCGGTGTCATGGTGGCCGGCCATAAGAACACACACACTTACATCTTTTTGTTTTGTTAGAAATGAAATGAAATGGAAGGAAATATGTTTATATACTTCCCTATTTTGAGCTTTTGGCAAAAATAGTCCTCCCCTCCTTTCTCTTTTATATTTTTGACACGCCACACTTTTGCTTAAATAAAAACCAACTACTGTAGCTCGGGATTAAACTTTCGAGACCATTTTTATTTCCGTCATCTTTTTCTTGGTTTATGAAATTATTATTTACGACAAATAAAATTTTAAATGTCGACGTTTGTTTATGAAAACTCACAAAATAAAACAATTGCAACAAAATTTAGGTTTCTTAGAAAGCATAGGAATAGTTTGTGTTGGTCTGTTTTAATCTATGCCAAACCATATCACTCGTCGCAACACTTTTTTACGCATTCTTTAAACAAACTTTTCATCTAGATAACTATCTTGCTAGATCCTTTTCTCAGAAACTAATCTTTTCCTTTTCAGATTGTAAAAATGCAATTGATTTTCTTTTCATGAAAGAGTGGATTTAAGCATAATCGTTTTCACTTGCACAAGTTCAGCGTTACGATTGTTAGCTGAATAATAGGGGCTTGTTCCTGTCTAACTTTGTTTTCAAGATCAAGTTTGACCTTGTGGGTATCTAGACGACATATTTCTTGTCTTTGCATTGAGAAAAATGCTCATTTTTTTAAAGTCTCGGACTTCTAAGCATTTTTCTTGGTTAACCTTAGCATGTCCGTCTAGTTGGGTTTGCAAGTCAGTTAAGATGGCAATCATAGAAACTTTATCAGATGTGTCAGCAGATACCTCAGTTGGAACATTTTGGGCTTCGGTGTCAAGAAGATACTGATGATACGGGATCGTATTGTCATCAATCTCAGTCTCAGCATCGGAGTCTAAATGTTCTTCCTGGTGCATCTCCTGATTCAACTGATAATCCACATTATCAAAGATTGGATTGTCATTGGAGTGTACCTCATTGACTTGACTGTTGGTTGCACTAGTGGATGACAAATTGGCCATGAAAGCGACAGCAGCATTGGGGCCTTCATCCACGTCTGAGTCATAAGCATCCTCATGATTGGCTTGAAACATGTTTGTTGTAGTTAGTGCCTGAGGTTGATCATAAGGTGCAGTGCATTCCCACATCAGCGAGAAATGCTTACAGCTTCAGCATCCGAAACCTTTCCTCCATTTATCTTTAGCTTACATCAGTAATGCTCTTATCTTTGATGTATGTGAGTCCATCATTTCTCTTGGGTTCTTTACAATGCCCTCGCAACATGTCCTTCTCCCTCTGCTGTTGTAACAATCACCTTCCTTGCCTCTAGCACCTGTATTACCAACATTACCTGGAGCTTTCCTCTGAATTGGTTCAGTAACAATGTGACCATCATGCACCGTAGCATGAGTCCTTGAGTTGGAGGAAGTCCTGAGCTGGTTGTTGGTTGGTGGAAACTGCTTTTGGAAACCACTTAAGAGATTAGCAATCTGAGTCATAGTGGCCATCAAAGCGTCATTCGGAGACTGAGCAGTAGGTTGAGGACTAGGAGTTGAGGGTGATGAAAGAGTAGGTGCAGATGTGGTGTGAGCAACATAGGCCAGTGGATCAACAATACTTGGTAGTAGCTCATGTTTCTTGAGAGTCTTTTTGGCATGAGGCTCATTGGTTGAATGAGATATAGATCTGAACATAAGGTGTGGTTGAGATATCCATGTTCTGCTTGACATTAGTCACATACTTACCCCAATAAGCCGGAAGATTGTTGACAAACTTGGTGTTCATCTGATGAGTTGGAATGTTGAGCTGAGTAATCTTCATATCATTCACAAGCTTGTGGAAACGCACAAAGTAGTCATGAATTGATTCGTTTCCAATAGCACGAAAGCGTTCGTACTCATCAAACAGATCTTCCTTCCTTTGTTGAATAGTCCTACCTGATCCTTGCATAAGCATCTCTATATTATCCCAAATCTCCTTTGCAGTGCTTGTTTGATTGAGGTTGTTGAAGATGTGTCTAGGAAGGCCTTGACTTAGAATGATTTCAGCTTGAGTATCAGCCATTTCGAGCTTATTTTCTTCGTCATTGAACTCAGAGTCAAGCTTCTTCCTAGGTGCGCGGCATTAAAAGTAGAGAATTAGCAGGTGGAGACACTGACAATCGGGGGAGGTTGTAGGTCCATTCTGGATGGATTTCCATATCTGCTTGCCATTGGGTTTGCCTCGAATGTACCTGTGTATACGAATCTTCCATGATTCGTAATCATTTTCAACCAACATTGGTGGACGGGTATCGGTACCTGCGGCAATTTGTTTGTCATTGGTGCCATTGAATAAGTTTGTTTTGAAACTGACTGATGTATGTGATTGATGATTTGATGAATTGGTGTGAGGTTGTGATTTTTCGGGTAATTTTTTAAACAGTAAAATGCAGTTTTGAGGGCCTAAATGACTCCGAATGGCCAAAAAATGACAGGGCTCTCGCTCAAAGAGGAAGAGTCTTGACCGTTGGGCCGTTTTCGAGCTGGTATAAAAATTTCAGAACAATCCGACAAAATTTTTTTTTTTTAGCAGAAACAAGGAGTACGGGGAACACCTTAGGCTTATCTTGGGATTGCTTAAGAATAAAGAATTGTATGCCAAATTCTCTAAGTGCGAATTCTGGCTCTCGAAAGTGCAATTTCTTGGCCACGTGTTGATAGTCAAGACATTTACGTTGATTCCGCCAAGATTGAGTCAAGCAAGGATTAGGCAACGTCTACGACTCCAACGAAGATACAAAAATTCTTAGGTCTTTCCAGTTATTACCAATGATTTATCAACGGTTTCTCTAGGATAGAGAAACCTCTAAACCAAACTAACACATAAAAATGTAAAAGACGAATGAGAAGAGAAAGAAAAGGAAGCCTTTCAACTGTTAATGTAGGAACTCTGTAATGCACCGCTTTTAGCATTACCCGACGGAAAGAAAAGCTTTGTGGTTTAAAATAACGCCTTGCATAATGGATTAGGAACTATAATGATGCAGAAGGAAAAGGTGATAGTTTACGGCTCCCGGCAACTAAAAGTTTATTAGAAGAACTACTCGACACACGACCTAGAATTAGGAGAAATAGTATTTAGTTTTAAGATTTGGGAACACTGCCTGGATGGCATAAAGCATACCATGTTTACAAACCATAAGAGATTACAACACATTCTAGATCAAAAGGAATTGAACATGAGACCACGTAGATTGTTAAGATTGATTAGTGATTTCGATGGTAAGATTTGATATCACCTTATAAAAGCAAGCGTTGCGGCAGATGCTCTAAGCAGAAATGAACAAGCTAAGCCTCTCAAGGTGAGAGCCGTAGTGATGACCATTAATTCAAACCTACCGCCACAGATTCATAAGGCACGAGTAGAAGCTCTCAAGAAAGAGAACGTTAAAGATGAAAACCTTCATGGTATGGACAAAGAGTTTGAGAATCGTCTTGATAGAACTCTCTGCATTAGGAGGAGGAGTTGGTTACTACGCGTTAGAGACTTAGGAGAATTGGTCCAGCATGAGTCACGCAAACCTAACTATTTCATCTACCCTAGAATCGGGTAAGATATATCATAATCTTAAGTGGTTGTACCAATGGCCCGATATGGAAGCATGCATCACCACCTATGTCAGCAAGTGCTTGACGTGTCTAAAGATGAGGGACGATTACCAAAAGCCATCCGGTTTACTAGTACAACCAGAAATTCCCTATTGAAAATGGGAAAATATAGCCATGGATTTTATCACAAGACTACCAAAGACAATAATCAGTTATGACACGATTTAGGTAATCGTGATCATGAGACGCAAACACTTAGAATTTCAAATTGGAGGTAAGGTCATGTTAAAGGCATCACATTGGGAAGGAGCTATATGTTTCAGCAAACGGGGAAAGTTGAACCCTCGTTATATTGGACCTTTTAAGATTCTTGCTAAAGTAGGAACGCTTGCTTATCGACTTGAACTCCCAGATCAATTGATCCGAGTTCATAACACTTTTTATGTTTCCAATTTGAAGAAGTGTTTCATAGACGAACCACTAGCTATTCCGTTGGATGAAATCCAGATTGATGACAAGCTTAATTTCATTGAAGAACCAGTTGAAATTATGGATCGAGAAGTTAAACGGCTAAAGAAAAGCCGCATTCCAATTGTAAAGGTTCGTTGGAATTCAAGACGAGGGCTCGAGTTTACTTGGGAGTGCGAAGACCAAATGAAGAAAAAGTACCCTTATCTTTTCGTTAACCCTTACTCCACGTCTTAAGCTTTGAGGACAAAGCTTCTTTAACGAGGGAAGAATGTCACATCCCGAAAATTTTAGGTCAAAGTTTTAAACTTTTCTGACAACTATTTTTGACTTTTATACGTTACGTTTGAATCCGGCAGTTTACCGGGAAGTTAACCCGCGTAAATCTGAAAAACGTCATCGGACGCGTTTCGACTTCGGATTTTGATTAGTTTAGATATTATATGAGTTATTT
>BQNB010178996.1:0-12818 GCA_026074375.1 Tanacetum coccineum
TCAAAAACAATTGACGTCATCCATGACATCAGTGCTCCTCACGAGCTCTATAAAAAGAACGTTGCAGCCAACGTTTTTCATGAGAGAGAAAAGAAAAATCATTGTAACAAACCCAGTTACAAATGGAAGAAATCAAAGCAAATTTGATTTTAAGAAGAAAAATGTTATTAATAGAGTTACAATCTATTAATGAACAACTAAGAGTTCTAGAAACTCCAACAACGGTTATTGATGTACCGGAAAGCGAAAGCTTAAAAACAACAACTAGTCCAGTGCAAACGGCATCTGGTAAAGACTCAACAAATCCGTTGAAAGCTGAGGTTTTGCTAAAAAACCTAGATAATACTGGTCTTGGTTCTCTGAACCTAAACAGTAAATTAGCATATGCTAATCCGTTTACTTTCGGTAAAAGTAAAATAACAAAATTAGCAACTAACACTCTTGTGCAGGAACAGGTGTTCAAACCCAACTACTTACAAGCAGCAAAGTCTAATCAAGAAAGATTTTATGTTATCTATAAATGTCCTCGCGCTGGTATCTACACCAACTGGGGAGAAGTCCATAGAATTTGTCAAGAAGACAAATCTACCAATAAAAAGTTCAGCAATCTTGAACAAGCACAAATGGAATTTCACCTTCATGGCGATCACGGTGAAAAAACCAGGACAAATCCGATCTTCCTCAGACCAAAAATTAGTCAAAAGATTGAAAAAATTAAGGAAGAACATCGAGATCAAAGAATCAAGATCTCTGAAGAACCAATTGGTCTTGAACCAATTATTTACTACCAAGAATTCATTCAGTTATGGAACAAAGCCAGGGCAGCATGCCAAGATGACTTCATACATGAAAGATTCTATACAACAGACAAACCATCAAAGAGTTTGTATAACTTCGTTGAAGGAGCAGATTCACGACTAATCTACCAAGCTTTCAGAGCAGGTCTCGTCAACAACATCTATCCTAGCAACAATTTATTGGAACTTAAGGAATTTCCTAAACCAATAAGTGAAGTAATCAAGCATTTTAGAAAGAAAGTTCTAAAAGCTCAAGACAAACCTATCTACGTCAAAGTAGTTAGTTCGATTCCAGACTGGAATCATGAAGAAAACTATTCTCCATACCATTTTATGGAAATAGGGCTTGCAAAGCCAAACAAGGAGCTACAATTTTCTAAAGTCATGGAAGACAAATTAGAAAATCCGTTCTTAGAAGCAGTCCAAAAGGCCAGAAACCAAGGTCTTAAAAGAATTGCAGAATTAATCCTTCAAACACAATTACAGAAGGAAATAAAAAGGTAAATTATGCATGATGGTCAATGTATTATCGTCAGTCATAAAACAGTACAGAAGGAAGACACAATCATCTCAACAATTGGCCCTCAACCATTTCTCAAAAATACAATTGAAGCCAAAGGTACTACCAAGGAAGCTTATTGCCGACAAGCGAGACAGCTGTTTGAAGAACACTCATGTAATTATTGCATTGAGTCAAAAGAAAAAGAAGCCCGGTCCAACACTTCAACAAACTAGTCCCCTACCACTGAATAACGAATCTTCATCAGATTAGTTTCACCTACCTAATGGACCCAAAAAAGACAATATATGCCAAAGTGGTTCAATAATTCCACTTTACTTTATTAAAGGAACTTTACCTTTAATAATGACCTAACTTAACCATGAGAGAAAAGTAACCAAGGTTAAGTTTGATGCCTTTGTGCATCTATAAAGGATCACCTCCTCTCAGAGTTGTAGGCATTCCAACTTAGACCGAATTCAATATTCTCTAAGAAACTATCATTGTAAATTTTCTTTCAAATGTGTAGTGAGTAAAAAACCCTGAAAAGGGTATTATGTAATATATTCTGAGTATCCTCATTTGAGGAACTCTATTATGAATAAAATCAAAGTTTCTTATTCATAACGGCGACGATGGGCATAATAATCGTGACAGAGTCTGATGCAACCGTCAACAAGTACCAAGAAGGCAGATGGCCGTGGGGAAAAAGACAAAAGCATCTAAAAGACAGGCTGGCTTTTATTCTATCAAACACCGTTGTGAGGTACAATGATAAATTATTCATATAGAGTAAAAACATCTCGAATGTTTACATAACATCCTTTTCTTATAAAACATAAAGAAAATAAAAACTTTAAAAATTCTTTTACAAAATGACTAATCCAGTTCATCTAAAAAATCTTTTTAAAGATTTACAACAAGAAATTCTTGAAACAAAAGAATATATTTCTGATATTGATAAATCTATCCTTAGACTTACCAATAGATATAAATCCAGCCTTGAAAAAAGGGGATATGAACATCCAATGACAATAGCGAGAGTTATTAGTCATCAAAAACAAACAAAAATTTGTTTGCAAGAACGTCTAAAGATCTTTAGGCAAAGGGCTGCTGCCCTACAAGTATAAAGACACTACAGGAATGAATTCTTTTCTTCTTGTTTTTGTTGCTGATAAAGGACTTCATGACTCCTTTAATAAAAAATAAATAAAAAAATTTATTGTCCGCGTTTTATTGATATGAACATCCAATGACAATAGCGAGAGTTATTAGTCATCAAAAACAAACAAAAATTTGTTTGCAAGAACGTCTAAAGATCTTTAGGCAAAGGGTTGCTGCCCTACAAGTATAAAGACACTACAGGAATGAATTCTTTTCTTCTTGTTTTTGTTGCTGATAAAGGACTTCATGACTCCTTTAATAAAAAAATAAAAAAAAATTTATTGTCCGCGTTTTATTGGTATCAGAGCCATGAACAATGAGCTCTTTGACTAATAGTCCGGATCATTCTTCTCAAGAAGATGATGAAAACCATCGAATTTCCTTTTCGGAATCCCGACATGGATTTGATGTTAGTCTTATGATGAAACAAGACCTTTTGAATAAAATTTCAAAACAAAAACTTTTGTTAAACAAAGAACAAGCTTTCAAAATCCCTAGATCATTGGGAATTTTAAATCCTTTGTTAAAACGAAAAAATGAAATTTATTATTTTGTTAACTCAACTCAAAAGAAATGCATGTTGACATTTCCCAGAAACCACCGAGCTTTTACTTACCCTAAAATACTAAGATGAAATAAACAAGATTTATCAAAAATACAATTCTAAAAGTCAAAAATAAAATTAGTTTGCGTCCATTTAGGAAGCAGTAAAAATTATAAATTAAAACAGAATTTAGAAGTGGTATAGACACTCCCTATAAAAAATGGGCTCTCTAAGATAATAGAATTGAGTCTAGAAAGGATGCAATCCTTGAATGTGCAAGAGGAAATCTTGCTGCTCTAGATTTATGTTCAACTGTTATCCACATATGGAATAAAGTTTAGATACTAAAATACTTAGAACAAACCCCCTGCCATATCGTAGCATTATTTGAAAGATCAGATCATATGAACCGGCAACACGGTGTTTAGCATCACCTATTATAGTCGCATATTATGCTTTGACATCCAGTCAACACGCATAGACTACAAAGGAAAAAGAGTACATCGAACTCGATAACCTTTTAAATGAAATAAGGAGTGTTTGAAGTATCAAATTTTGCTACTATAAATCCTATATGATGAAACATGGGCTAAATGACAATTGCAAAAAAAGAAGAAAAACTAATGGCAAAAACCAACAACTCAGTGAGAAGAACTACCAAATGAAAACTGAAAAAATAAACAAAGTAAAATCCCTAAATAAAAAAAAGGGAGAATCCTCCCAAAAATAAACTAGAACTAATGAATTTTCAGAAATGCATGCATAAAGGAATTCCAAATAAAAACAACTCTTCTTCAGGAGCTATAAACATACTCAATCTAGATTGTATTTCTGACTTAACGGAAAGAAAAAGAATCCTTGAGAAATGGTCCACTGAAATATCATTGATATTACAGACCAATCAAGACGATTTTCAAACTGCCAAATCAGTTTTAACTCTAATCGAGCATAAAACAGAAGGCAATATCCAAAGTCTTGTAAAACAAGCACAATGGAACGAAGATCTTCATGGAATAGATTTCTTCGACTCCGTGATAGATATCATATATACTATGTTTATAGGAATCGACTACCATGGAAACAAGGATTTAGAAATAATCAAAGAACAAGAACAAGCTAGGAGAAACCTAACTAGAGTTCAGCTCATAAATATTTGTAATCTTGATGAATACACATGTGTTTTATTGAAAAAATATATATAAAATTCCATTAAGTGAACATCTTCAATGGATTGAAGCCTATCTTATGAAAATACCAATCATAAGTGAACAGACTAACAAGAATTGGAAAAACGAAAGGAAACGCATCTCAAGAAATAGTCTTTGCTTTGCAACAAGATTAGCAAAAGAAGAAATTACAAAAATCTGCGATACTAGATATAAGCAGAAAAAGCTTAAATCGCTTAGCAAGAATTGCTGCGAAAATATAGTCAATATGGAAAACCTAGACATTGGCAGAATAAGAAACGAAAAGAAAAAGAGTTTCTATAAAAAGAAATATAAAAAGAAGTATAAAACTTCTTGGAAGCAAAAAAGAAAAAGATTTTCCCCGGGAAAATACTTTAAACCTACAAAAGATCCACCTGAAAAATATTGCCCCAAAGGTAAAGAAAAGAAAAAATGCAGGTGTTGGACTGTAATAAGAAGGACATTTTTATTCAAATGAATGCCCAAAGAAAAATCATATCCGACTAAAGTAAAAATGTGCAGATTGCACTTCTTAGCATGGATAAGAACCCATAAGGAAATCCTATGAAGACGAAAAAGATGTTTTTTGTCTTAAAAAAGAAGAAATTATTGTCACTGACAATTCTTCTTCATCATCTGATGATGAATCATCAGAATAAAATCAATTTATCCCAATTTTCATGGGAGGGGGAGAACAGACAACATGTTTTGTTTGTAATCTTCAAAAACACGAGGATTCTGTTAGACACATAACAAATTCCAAACTCAATATCTAGTTCAAGGAAACCTTAAATTTAAAGGCTTTAAAAAGAAAAAAAGCTACAATTGCTAACATTGACACTGGAGCATCTCTTTCTTAGCACATTTAAATATGTTTTGTTCACATTACTTTATGGGAAAACTCACCAAGAGTAAATAACTGCTTCCATTGCCAATGGTGAAAACTAAAAAATTAACCATATTGTAGGAACATTCCTTAAAACACTCTGATACTACATATAACATCCTCTACAACAATCTACCAACAATATACTGGTATTGACCTAATCTATAGGTAATAACTTTTGTCAACTATTTTGACCCTTTTGTTCAATGGATTGAAAATTGCCTATCATCTAACAAAGAACTGATCATAATAAAAAAGGTCACCAAAAGCCTTTAGCCAGAGGACAACCAAATTTCCTTGGAATCCATGAAAAAAGATTCAAAGATCAAACAAATTCCGGGAACAAACATTTCTCAGGAAAATATAAAAGGATGTAACATCTTTTTACAAATAAATAAATACAAAGTCATTGAAGAAATTCTAGATAAAGTATGCTCTGAAAATCCTATTGATCCTCAAAAGACTAAAGGATGGATGAAAGCAACAATTAAACTCATTGATCCTAATACGGTCGTTAGAGTCCCCAAACCATGTGCTATTCTCCACAAGACAGATGAATCATCAAAACAAGAACGACAAACGTTCTTAATATGATGTTAATATGTCCAAGTCAAAATCACCTCATAGTACACCACCTTTTAGTTGAAAACGAAGCCACTATTGGAGATTCTCCCAATCACCCTAAACATGCAAGAACTTTAACCCTCCTAAGATAAAAAAGTATAATCATACCAATTTTTGATTGCAAATCTGGATTCTAGCAAGTCTTGCTAGATGAGCAATCACAGTTACTTACTGCATTTACTTGTCCTAATGGACATTTTCAATGGAAAGTAGTTCCTTTTAGCCTTAAACAAGCCCCAAGTATTTTCCAAAGACATATGCAAAATGCCTACCGTGGGACTATAAAAATTTTGTACATTTCTATATGTAGATGACATACTTGTCATCAGCGACAACGAAGAAAAACATTATATTCTCTAGTTTTAGAAGTCTTAAAAACTATCTTAAAACATGGTATAATCCTTTCAAAGAAAAAAGCCAATCTTTTTAAAACCAAGATTAACTTTTTAGGTCTAGAAATAGATCAAGGGACTCATAGTCCACAAAAACACATTTTAGAACATCTACATAATTTCCCAGATGTTTTAGAGGACAAAAAACAATTGCAAAGATTTCTAGGAGTTTTAACTTATGCTGAAACATATATTGAAAAACTTGCAAAAATGAGACAAAAACCTTTACAAGGAAAAACTCAACAGAAGATATTGTTGGAACTGACCTCAGTCCGACACCCGACTATATCAAAAAGATTAAGAAAAAATTTGACATTTTTTCCAAACATATCATACCTTCAAACGAAGATTTTCTTATAATTGAAACTGATGCGTCAGAAGAAATATGGGGAGGAATTTTAAAGGCAAAAACCCCAGACAAAATGAAAAAATTTGCAGGTACACTTCTGGAAGCTTCAAAGCAGCAGAAAGAATACCAATAGCCAACGAAAAAGAATTACTTGCGGTAAAAAACGACCCATTTCAAAAATTTAGTGCTTATCTTACCCCAGTAACTTTTCTGGTGCGGACAGATAACAAAAACTTTACCTATTTCCTACGAACTAACATTGCAGGTGATAGTAAGCAAGGTCGTCTAGTAAGATGGCAGGCTTGGTTCAGTCACTATTCTTTCA
This sequence comes from Tanacetum coccineum, assembly GCA_026074375.1. Taxonomy (NCBI): domain Eukaryota; kingdom Viridiplantae; phylum Streptophyta; class Magnoliopsida; order Asterales; family Asteraceae; genus Tanacetum; species Tanacetum coccineum. Next base: position 6,768 of record BQNB010178996.1, read on the forward strand.
AAAACTTACATTTGCCAGGAAGATAAAAATGTGTTGGCAGATTGCCTCACACGTGATTTCAAAAACAATTGACGTCATCCATGACATCAATGCTCCTCACGAGCTCTATAAAAAGAACGTTGCAGCCAACGTTTTTCTCACACAAATCAATCCACCAAATAAAAGAGGGGGGAGTTGAGAGAGAAAAGAAAAAGAGTTGTAACAAACCCAGTTACAAATGGAAGAAATCAAAGCAAATTGATATAAGTTAAGAAATAAAATGTATAAATAGAGTTACAACATTAATGAACAACTAAAGAGTTCTTAGAAACTCCAACAACGTTATTGATGTACCGGAAAGAGCGAAAGCTTTAAAAACAACAACTATCAGTGCAAACGGCACTGGTAAAGACTCACAAATCCCGTTTGAAAGTCTGAGGTTTTGCTAAAAAACCTAGAAAATACTGGCATAGTTCTCATGAACTTAAACAGTAAATTAGCCTATGCTTAATCCTTTATCTATTTTCGGTAAAATTAAAATACCAAAATTAGCAACTAACACTCTTGTCAGGAACAGGTGTTTTTCAAACCCCTAACTACTACAAGCACAAAGTCCTAATCAAGAAAGATTTTATGTTATCTATAAGGTCCTCGTGCTTTGTATCTACACCAACTTTGGTGGAGAAGTCCATAGAATTTGTCAGAAGACAAATCTACCGAAATAAAAAGTTCAGCATTCTTGAACAAAGCACAATGGATTTCCACCTCAGTATTGCTATCACGGTGAAAAAACCATGACAAATTCCGATCTTCCTCAGACCAAAAAATTAGCCAAAAGATTGAAAAATTAAGGAAGAAACATCGAGATCAAAGAATCAAATCTCTGAAGAACCAATTGTCTTGAACCAATTTATTTACTAACCAATAATTCATTCAGTATGGAAAAAGCCAGGGCATCATGCCAAGAGACTTCATACATGAAAGATTCTATACAACATACAAACCATCAAAGATTTTGTATAAACTTCGTTTGAAGGACAGATTCACGACTAATATCTACCAAGCTTTCCAGGAGCATGTCTCGTCAACAACATCTAATCCTACAACAATTTAATTGGAACTTAAGGAATTTCCTAAACAATAAGTGAAGTAATACAAGCATTTTTAGAAAGAAAGGTTTCTAAAAGCTCAAAGACAAACCAATCTTACGCAAAGAGGTTAGATTCGATCCAGACTGAATCAGAAGAAAACTATTCTCCAACATTTTAATGGAAATAGGGCTTGCAAAGCCAAACAAGGAGCTACAATTTTCTAAAGTCATGGAAGACAAGCTAGAAAATCCGTTCTTAGAAGCAGTCCAAAAGGCCAGAAACCAAGGTCTTAAAAGAATTGCAGAATTAATCCTTCAAACAATTACAGAAGGAAATAAAAAGGTAAATTATGCAGATGGTCATTGTATTATCGCAGTTCATAAAACAAAAAAAGTAATAGTTCAGAAGAAGACCAATCGATCTCAAACAATTTGGCCTCAGCCATTACTCCAAAAATAACAATGAAGCCAAAGGAACTCACCAAGGAAGCCTTATTGCCAGACAAGCCGAGACAGCTGATTGAAGAACACATCAATTAATTATTGCATTGAGTCAAAAGAAAAAGAAGCCGGTCCCTCCACTTCAACAAAGCAGGTCCCTACCACTGAAGACGAATCTTCATCAGATTAGGTTCACCTACCTAATGGACCCCAAACAAAGAAAAATATGCCAAAGTGGTTCAATAATTCCAACTTTTACTTTATTAAAGGAACTTTACCTTTAATAATGACCTAACTTAACATGAGAGAAAAGTATCCAAGGTTAATGTTTGATGATTTGTGGCATCTATAAAGGAACACACTCCTCTCAGAGTGGTAGGTCATCCAACATAGACCGAATTCAATATTCTCTAAGAAACTACATTGTAAGATTTTCTTCAAAAGTGTAGTGAGTAAAAAACCCTGAAAAGGGTTATTATTGTAAAGTTATTCTGAAGTATCCTCATTTTGAGGAACTCTATTAGAAAAAAATCAAAGTTTCCTTATTCAAAACGGCCGACTATGTGGCAAATAATCGTGACAAGTCTATGCAACCGTCAACTAAGTACCAAGAAGGCAGATGGCCGTGGGAAAAAGACAAAGCATCAAAAGAACAGGCTTGGCTTTTTATTTTCTATCAAACACCGTTGTGAGGTACAATGAAATAAAAATTATTCATATAGAGTAAAAACATCTCGAATGTTTACATAACATCCTTTTCTTAAAAAACATAAAGAAAAGATTTTTTAAATGAACTGGATTAGTCATTTTGTAAAAGAATTTTTAAAGTTTTTATTGCTTTGATCTGCAAATGGGAAATACAGAGCATGTGCTGAATACTACTTATTTTTCATTAATCGTTGATTATATGTACCATTTCTAAGAACGGAAACTAACTCTGGTTAAATACTAAAAACGGAAATTATATAAAAAAAACAGTTTACAAATTTTTTCATTAATTGGCTCATCACTACAAATTTTTATATCTCCTTTAAAAGTAGTTATAGAACAAAAAATGCCCCTACTATGATATCAACACGCATAAAAAGAAAAAAAACCGCACGAGGACGTATAAATAAACGAACCTCTTGAATCTTGACATCATATTGGAAAAAAAAACAGATCTAACATATAGTGCTTGATTTTTGCTTCACATACAACGATCACCAAAATTCATCTTATCTTTAATAAAAAATATACAAAAGGCAAAGATCTCATATGTTGGATACCTTGAAGCAACCACCATCTGTCTTTCTAGCTTGCTCCATTGCTGCGATCCCTAAAATATAGTAACAGCAACAACAAAAATTATTAGACGCAGCCCCAAAAAAGAATGGCAATAATGAACGACACATGATAAAAATACAAACTGAGACATAACATCGTCTTCTTCCTTCAAAGTTCAAATATATATAACCAGAAAAAAACCAAAAACAAATCAAAGGTGAGAGAAAAAAGTGAAAGTAAAATAAAAGAAAAATAGATCGTAACAGATCCCGCAAACAAAAAATCTTTTCGAAAAGTAGGTAAACCGTTGATAATAATAGTAAATCTAATGGCAAAAAGGAAAAAAAAAAACACCTGCGTTGAGAGAGGGATATGAGAAGCTGGAGGGAGATGAGATACAAATATCATAACTTGGAAGTAAACAATATCATATCCAACCTGCAAATGCAAAGAAAAGAAGAAGCCATAGTCAATACAAAGTAAAAGAAAAAGATTGTCAGTATGACTGTATGAGAGAGAAAAAAGTGGTTTATAAAATGAGAGCTTTGAATAAAGAAAAGGGATGAGGTCAACAAATATGGGTAAAGATGAGAGAAATAGTGGCCTACTATTTGGGGGCTACGTGTCAATTTTTTAGTATGCTACAGTTATTTTTGGGTTCTTTGTATAATATAGGTATAGATAGGTAGATATATTACTATTGGTCTATCAGCCATCTTCATGGGTAAGGGTCTTATCGGGTCGGGTTATCCGGTCGGATTAAAACAAACTAACCCGCAACCCGACCTTATGAAGAATCGGGTCCGGGTGGAATTTCGGTTGGGTCCGGGTCATTCAGGTTATTTGTAAAATCATTACTTACACTTGATGTTGAGTTTTGAAATGTGGAAATATATAATTTGGTGTCTGTGTCATCATCTGATATTTTTGTAACAGGTGACCCTTTATTTAAGTTTTCCTTAAAAAACATTTTTTCAAATTTTTTTTTACCAACAACGTTCAAAAAATGATAACTTATATTGTTTTAATTACTTAATGTATAAGTCTTCTAATGTTTTGTCATGTATAATTTTCATTAAACTTAATACAAATTCTATATAGTTACTTCAAAAACTATAAAATATACTAAGTAATTACATAAACACAAACAAATTGACAAACATTGTTACTTTGCTTAAAAAAATCTTTTGATAATATACAATTTTTAAAAACCAATGTTTAGCAAAACAAAAAAATTTAAATAATAATTACAAGTCATGCCCGCCCATCGGGCGGGCTTAGCCACTAGTTAATATATATAACAATAACTTATTGTTGTATTTTTTTATAAAATATAAAAGAATATGACGTATTTAATAAGTTTATAAAGCTATTAAAAAACATAAAAACTGATAAGTATATTTTATTAAAATTTAACAACTAAAGCTTTATTAATTACCCTCTCTATTGTTAAGTTTTTTTACAAAGTTGACATATGTTTTTCTAGCACATTTTTATAAATTAGACGAAAATTTAATATTTTGACTAAATTGAGATTCCATCTTGACTTTTATTAGCAAACAACATTGCTTGATTTACAACATTGGGTAAGGTTGAGCCATGGCTTCAAGCCATAGCCCAAAAAGTGTTGCCACGCCAGCAAAAGTGCTATGGCACCACATTTGTGTGGCTCCCTCATTGGCTTTAAGCCATAGCCCAAAATGTGGTGCCGTGTGATTATTTATTTATTTATTTAAATACACAATTAAACTTAAATAAATTTCATTAAAATTAAAAAAACATTACATTCATAAATAAAAAAAGACATTACTTAAAAATTAAAACATAATACGAAAAAAGGTAAACATAAAAATTGATGTGAGTTGGTTGTATCACAAGAAGTTTTACAACCCCTAGGCGGTGCACCTAATCGTTGTAGTGTAGTATAGGCAATACTTGAGGGTTTAATTTATCGTTCACATATGGAATAGTGTTGGGAAGGCTCGAACAAAATATAACTAAGATTTAAGGGGTGAAAGAAGATTATTTTTGTATTTTTATATTTTATGAAAGCAAGTAAAATCTCTGATTTGAAGGAGGTTGGTTTTAAGCTAATTAACTACTAAACTAATCAAGATCTAATCTACTTGTGGAAACATATAGGTAAACAAACGGTTCACTTAACATGGCACTATCTCTAGTTTGCTCTACTAACCTTTGCTTTGTCCACACTTGTGATGTAATGCAAGTCCTTGTGGTGTATAACTTTGGAGATTTGGCAGCATGAGCCCTTGTGGTTAATAGTTTGGGCAATTGGCAGTTTTGGCCCTTGTGAGTATTTTCTCTCTTTTCCTTTATAAAATAAGTTAGGGACTTGGCAGAATTAGTCCCTAAACTTATTTTTCTTCACTTTTGACTTTGGATTTGTCGGGGTTGACTTTGGTTGACTTTTTCTCACTTGGGCTTTGACTTGACTTTGTCTTTTCCATGCTTTTCCATTCCGTGTCCGGTTTTGTCATTTTTGGCTTTGTTTTTCGTCCTTTTCTTAGATATCCGTTCCTGCACAACACAATTAGCAAAACAAGCATATTTTTGGCATTTTAAGTCCGTTTTTGGTTATTTTAACTTGTTTTTAAAGGTAAAAGGTATGTGTAATTAAACGCATACCAATCATCAAAAAGGGAGAGATTGTTGGTAGAAATATTACATTAGGATATTTAATCTATACATTCTCTTCATGTTTTGGTGATGACAAACATGTAACTTATAACACATAACGTAAAGTGCTTAAGTTACTCGTAATCACAAATCATCAATTCATACGTCAACATCTTTCGACGTCTCATGTTTTCTTCAACAACAAATTTAAGTTCGCACCCAACGTAAATCACTAAAGGTATGAACAAACAAACTTTAATTTGTTGAATGATCAAAGAAATTTTTTATTTTTCCAAACCTTACATTTTTTTATAAAATGGGACAAACATTTTTTTATTTATAAGAAATGTTTTATTCAAAATAAATATTTTGAATTCAAATTTTCTACCTAAAACGGCTAGAAAGTTCCAGAAAAACCTTCCCCACAAAAAGACAGAAAAAGGAGCGTCTGAAAAATGGGTGGCTCTCTTAATTAATTAAGGGGACTGACCATAATTAAGGGGACCGCCCAAATAAAAAATTAATATTTTTTCCTATAAATAGTGGACTGTTTCCATAGATTTTCTCACCTCTTTACACACAGTTTTCTCAGATAAAAAACCTCCCTTCAAACCCTTTCCATTGATCACTTAACTTAT
>BQNB010178998.1:0-12818 GCA_026074375.1 Tanacetum coccineum
AGCTAGAACTCTACACGTTCGATTGGGTCAAAAATTACTTCTTATTCTTACCAACGGAAAACCTACATTTTTGTCTTAATACATTTCATTTTTTATTTTTTTTTATTTTTTGCTATTTTTGTGGGAAAACGGGTACGTGAGAACAAAACAATAAGCAGGCAACATCAAATCGATAGATTCCCTCCCCAAACTAAAACAAAACATTGTCCTCAATGTTTAAAGTCGGGTCTCTACGAAAATCTAAGCCGTTTATGAATTATGCAAAGATAAACGTGAATCGATAAGATGAGAGGATATCGGATCTCCCCAAACTAATTTCACACAAAGGATGAGAAGCTCGAGTAGAACGGGATAAATCAACCGGATACGAGAGTCTTCAGAAATTGTTGGTTAATCCTACAAAAATCACAATAAACAAACAAACAACGAGAAATCAGAAAGAGTACAAGCCTCTCTCAACACCACACATTAGATAATAGAAAAATAGAGAGAAAATAGAAAAGGATAAGCATGGGGTGAACTCCCATGAAGCGGCTTGTTTTTGGTAACCGAGTCACAAGCTTGACTCGATCCCTGAATTTAGTTGTCCTTAGGGAAAGTTTGGAGATCCGGGATAACCAATGGTGGTGTATCCCCTCCATAGTAATGCTTAAGACGGTGGCAATTGACTTTGAAATTCGAACCATCGGCATGAGACAACTTGGCAGTGCCATAAGGATAAACTTCGGTGATTGTGAAAGGTCCGGACCAACGGGACTTAAGCTTACCGGAGAAAATCTTTAATCTGGAGTTAAAGAGGAGGACTCGATCACCAACGTTAAAAACGCGGTTTTTGATCTTAGTGTCATGAATTCTCTTAGTTTTCTCATTGTAGATTAAGGAATTTTCGTAAGCTTGATCATGGAGCTCATGAAGTTCATTAAGCTGGAGCTTCCGATGATCGCCCGCGGTCTTGAGATCGAAGTTGGCATGCTTAAGAGCCCAATATGCTCGGTGCTCTAATTCAACTGGTAAATGACACGCTTTTCCATAGACTAACTTGTACGGAGTACATCCAATTGGAGTCTTGTAAGCGGTCCTAAAAGCCATAAAGCCCATAAAGCATCATCTCTACTAACTGACCATGAGGCAAACGGTTTTTTCCCCCCCCCCCTCCGACCGTTCCTTTCTAAGATTCATTTAAGGACCCTCGATTTATGTGACTACAACTTGACCACTATTTTGTGGGTGTAAGGAGTCGAAAGACGATGTGTGTGACACATATTTATACATAACTTTAATCAGATTTGTCATTATAAAAATAGGTCCCCAACGAATCGCTTATGATTTGCTACCTGTCGGAGCACCAAATCGGGAGAAAAGGGATTAAAAACTTAACAACTACCCTAGCACGTTGGTGGAGAGCGCTCTTTTTTTTTTTTTTTTGCTTCACAAACCCATTTAGAAAGGTAACGATAAACGGCAACTACATACATATAATTTGTTACCTCTAGACGGACGGAAAAGGTCCCATAAAAAAATCAATAATACCCCATACATCTCAAAATTCCACAAAACTTGATAAGCATTGTCTATCTGGGGCATCGTCATATCACGTTGAGAGATTTTGCCTTGTCTTTGACATGCATCACAAGATTTGATCAATTTGTAGGCATCTTTGTAAATGGTAGGCGAAAAAGAAACCGGCATCAAAATACTTGATTTTCCTCCGTGCTGTGATGTTGACTATGTGTTAGCAAAATATGATGGCCCTCGTGTGGGGGTCTCATAGACAAGCTTTTGAGGAATGCCCAAGAGCTTTTCTGAGCCAAATAGTAATACACACACTACGGAGCATTTGATGATTCCGCACATAAAATAATAATTCGAAAGAGATAGGGATCATCATCACCCAAAAGTATGCTGACATCTTTGAAAAACTTACTGAATCCCTCATTTTCCTCTTTTGTTGTAGTTTGACATTCCTTTGATGAGAAAATTCCCCGCGAGGGTAATAATTTTGCTATGGTCTTCAAAACCACGGGTACATTTTTGATTATCATAGGAAGGTCACCGAAATCAACGTGTTCAAAGAGTAAAGGTTTCATTTGATTTCTTTAAGGGTCAAAAAATATTCCTCGTAAGGTTGTCAAGACGAAGAGAGAAGATCGCTGTGTAGGATTATTTTCCCCCAGCACCTTTGGTATCAATTACTTCCTTTAAAATCAACAAAATTCCTGAAGAAGTTAAGAACCCATCGAAGCAATCTTGCTTTGCGTCTTTTCCCTTGTTAAAAAAAAAAAGAATAATTCAAAATGCGGAATGTCCATGTAAACCAACACTTTTGGTTCATGATTAGATAGATCGTAACTTAAGGTCTCAAAAGCATAAACAACTAACTGCCAAGCACACTCTTTTTTTTTTTTTTTTCTGGTGTTTGTTAGTTTTGTTTTCTTCTTTTCTTCTTCTTCTTTTCTCTCTCTCTTCTCTTTTTTTCTTTTCTTTCTTTCTGTTCTTCTCTTTTCTTCTTTCATCTTTTCTTCCCTGCTTATCGGATCAATGTCTTACTTGCGTAATGATTGGTCTGAAAATATGCTTCTCAATCTTTGTCCTAGAACAGAACCGCACCTTATTGCATATTCCACTTCTATTGCAAACAATCGCACAATGATTTTCCAAAAAGGAAGTTCCCAATTTGGAGCAATGAGAATTAAGAGCTTCGGATCAGCTTCTTTTTCGATGTTTGAAAAGCTAGAATGCAATCTACCAAAAAGATGAAAAAGGAGTGTTCTTCTCTAAGAGAATGGGTCATGGGTCGAGAGATTTTTTTGAAAAGTCCTTGAATAAATCTTTTAGATAGAATCCCAGCATGCCCGAGAAAACCTTCTAAATTTCCTTTGACTGTTGTCGGATGTGGTAGCTTTGAAATTACTATCACTTTAGGCCTTATTTATATCGACTTTCAATAATGATTTCCCTATCACCTATCCTAGTTTTCTTCCTATTCTTCTCCTTCTCTAGAGAGATCTTATGTCCTAAAACAATGCCCTTCTTAACCATAAGTGGCTCTATTATTTATTTTTTTTTTTTTTTTCTTCTGGCTCATTAGTCCCATTTCATGCCAATATTTTGGTGTCTTCACAACCGTTTAAAACAAAAGCATTTTAATAATTCCTAAATTGGCAAGGCACGAGGAAAAAGAATCTCCAAAAACTGAAAAATCATTCCATTAAAAACTTCCATTAATTTTTTTTTCTCTCTCTATCAAGTCGTGAAAAATGCCATATTTTTTCTATCATGTCATGAAAAATGGCCATCATACAACGTTGAAAAGTTTCGGGTGCATTGCACAAACCGAATGGCATACGACGGTACGCGAAAGTTCCGTATGGGCACGTGAAAGTAGTTTTCTCTTGATCTTTAGGATCAATAGGGATTTGAAAATACCCTGAAAAACCATCTAAGAAACAATAAAATTCATTGCCGGCTAACCGCTCTAACATTTGGTCCATGAATGGTAACGGAAAATGGTCTTTACAAGTTGCTTCGTTTAACTTTCGATAATCGATGCAAACTCTCCATCCTGTTACTAATCTTGTAGGCACTAACTCATTTTCTTCGTTCTTGACAACGGTCATACCACCTTTTTTAGGAACACAATGGACTGGACTAACCCATGGACTATCCGAGATTGGATAAATCAATCCTGCGTCAAGAAGTTTTTCTACTTCTTTCTTGATGACGTCATGGATTTTAGGGTTAACCCTCCTTTGATGTTGGACTGAAGGTTTGTAATCATCTTCTAAAAGGATTTTGTGAGAACAAAACTCTGGATCTATGCCTCTGATATCTGAAAGTTTCCAAGCAATTGCTTATTTTCGGTTTTTCAGAACGTTAATGAGTGAGGTCTTTTCATTTTGACTTAAATGTTTTGAAATTATGACTGAAAGCTTGTTATTCTCCTTTAGAAACGCATATTCGAGATGCGGAGGTAACTTTTTAAGTTCAACTTCGGGAATTTCATCTTTTGGTTCATAAGAAGCAGCATATTCGAGGGAAGACTTCTTTGGTTCAACAATTTTAAGATCTCTTTGAATTTCCGGAAAATAATTACCTTGATTTGGTAGAGGAGGTAATGGTTCACTATTGAGAAGTGCTTCGAGAATGAGAATGTCACCCTCGGGATCATAGTACGTAGCATTAATTTCTGTTGAAATTTGCTCGTCATCGATTGCTATGAAAGCATCGGCTTCTTCAAAAAGTAGAAAATCACTTTCATCAAAAGGAGTGAGTGTTGGAGAAGAATTTGAAACAATCGGATCGTATCCGGGAGATGGATTGTTGTAAGCAACTGAGTCGGAAAAATCTAAGACTTCTTGTGAGTACTCTTCACATGTGACATCAATAAGATCGACTTTCTTCAAAGATTCAAAATTGTTGTACAAAATAGAAGGAGTATCACCACATTTAAGGGTTAACGATTGATCATCATTCCTAAGAGTGGGGGGCAATCTCTCCTTCGTAAACATCGATTTAAAGAATGAGCCGTCCTAGGAAGGGTTCAGCCCCGAGTATTATGGATACTCGAGGATGGCTCTATAATATCTAGAAACAAAAAGTCGGGGGTAAAGTTGAATTTCCCTACTTTGACAAAAACATTTTCTGCTACACCGGTTGGTTTGGAAATTGTACGGTCGGCTAATTCTAATACCATTTTTGTTTCGGTTAGGCCTGAGAGTTGAAGCTTTTTCCAGATGGATAAAGGCATAAGATTGATACTAGCACCTAAATCGGCAAGGGCTAAGTAACTATCGAACTCTGAAAAATCACATGGAATGAGAAATCGACCGGGGTCACCTAGCTTTTCTGTTTTATTTTTTTTTTTTTGGAACGCTTTTTAAGGTAAACCGCACTACAATTTTCATTCAACGGTGTTTTGGTTAACTCAATCAACTTGTCTTTGTTGTTTAACATCTTTTTAAACATCGGAGCAAACTTTGGCATATGAATGAGAGCATCCGCGAAACTTAGCTCAAAATGAAGATTACGGAAGATTTCCATAAACTTTGAAGCTAGGATATCATCCTTTTCACGAATTTTCTCTTTGTTGAGTCTCGATGGGTAAGGTAAATTAGGTTTGGCTTTGTTGGCAACGAAAGAAGGTTCTTCGATTGGTTCTTTGTCTTTGGTTTGTTCATGGACTAATGGAGGTTGGATGTCTTCGGTGCTCGGTAGCTCCGTATCCTTTGTCACCTCACTTTCCTTTTCCACCACCGGCGGTGGAATTGGAGGTCCATCGTATGAAACACCACTACGAGTTGTAATTGCCTTGGCTTCGTTTCTTGGGTTTGGAATGGTATTGAATTCGGTAAAAGTACTTCGAAACTTTGGTGAGGTATTGCCTAAATCATCAAAATGGTGCAAAGGCTTTTAACAAACTTGTAACATTGCCATTTGTTTGCAAACCTTGATTTTGATTTGTCTGCACCATTCTTTAATTACTTGCATCGTTTTTGCTTTGACGTTACTTCAAAATACGTTTTCAAAACACTATTTGTGAGGTTGGTACGGTAAAACTTGATTGATTGGTGGTTGATTGGTTGGTGGTTGGTATGGTGGAGCTTGATAAACTTGATTTTGGTTATTTGGACGGTTTTGATTAAAGTTTCCTCCACGGTTTTGGTTGAAGTTAGAATTGGTTCCTTAGGTATACGATTTTGGTTGTTTGGGACATTTCGGTTGATTGAAACCAGGTGAGTCTCTTTGTCTTGCAAATTGGTGAGGTTGGTTTTCTTTGAGGAAAATTACATACAGCTTTTGCGGTTTGTTGAAATTGTTGGAGGTTGTCATGAACAAACCGGGAAAATCGTTTCCACTTCGAGTTTAACGGACAAAGGTTAAAAATGGTTGTGATTCGTTTCACAAGTGACACATTAACTTCCTAAACTGCTTTGACGGGTTTGCAGAGTTCACCAGTAACAACACTACGCTTTATTTGATTCATCATTTGGTTCATCTTAATGGTCATCTTTATCCTCGAGAGTTAGCGGGGCTTATTTTTTTGTTTGCATTATCGAAAAAACGAATTATTAGAAGATGAAAAAAATTAGAAAGAGAGCATCGTTACTCACTCTTGATCATTAGCACAACTTCTGGTGTAACGCGAACTTTTGACTTGCTTTCAATAATCCGCTAAACCTTCTTGAGGCATCTTGTCTAAGAAATTGCAACCTGCTGCAGAATCCTAAGCACTGATCGTTTGAATTCAAATAATTGTAAAAAAGTATCGAGTTGCGTTTGCTAGTTCCGAAAAGCCATGGTAGGACATTGAAGAAGGAGTCCTTTAAAACGTTCCCAAGCATCATTAAAGGCTTCGTTTTGTTTTAATAAAAGTAATGATCTCATTTCAGATAGTAAGTGGTTTTTGAAGGTGGAAGTATTGGTTATTGAATTTTCTACAAGGTCGTCCATGTGAGAATTGATCTAGGACGGTTCCTTGTCTAACCATCTAGGGTTCACGTCTAGTGAAAAGGGAAAGCAAAAGCTTAACCGAAGTGTTGGAACTTCTGGATGTTTCTAAACGTTGTAAGTGACCATATTAAAAAATCAAGGTGATTGTGGGGATCTTGTTACCTGTGAACTTTATTTACTTTGCACAAGATTGATTATAAGGTTGCTTTAGCTCGAAATTGTTAGCATGATCGGTGGGGACAACTATAGCATCTTCATAACCCTCGATGGGGCTTGTAATTAATTTAGGCCAATCGTTCGTGTCTGGCCATTGGAACAACGTTTTGTTCAACAATTGGATCTTTAACTCATAAATTTTCAACAACCGGAAGAAAGTTTGTTTGTGACGTCGTTCTACGAGATGAATAACTGATAATATATAAGTGCGCATAAAAAGGAAAACTAACAATTAAAAAGCAAAATTTTACACTAATATTTTTTTTTTTTTAAAGCAATGAATTTTAACGGTTACACGAAAGAGACTTAAACCAAATAATCAACTACTTCACGGTAGCTCTTGAAAATTGCTTTTCAAGGTGAGCCGTACTTGGTAGTGACACAAAATGGCAAGTGTTAAATCTTTGATTACGATTTGGGAACAATTGCAAGTTCACCGGAAATTGAAATGATAATATCTCAATAGAAGATATTATTTGTTGGTGTTCGATTACCAACTTTGTTTATTTTTTTTTTAAAGGACAATTTTTTTATGTTTTTGATTTTTCTATTTTTTTTATCTTTTACTTATACTAGAAAGAAAAGGAAAATATTTTTATATTTTTGATTTTTTTTGGATTTTTGAATTATGGAACAAAATCAAAACTTTCGAGGACGAAAGGATCTTCAAACCAAATCAACAAACACAAAACGTAGGAATCGTAAACACTAGTTCCCCGGCAGCGGCGCCAAAAACTGGTTCGTAGTTTTCGTACGATAAAATATATACTAAAAACTACTTAGGTAAATTCGTAACTATTCTCATTAAAATAAGGTAAAAAGTCAAAACTTACAAAAAATAATATATAATATATATAATATACGTATGTTTAACCGGGTAAGTATGATCACCCGGGTCGTTTCCCCAACGACTAGCGAAATTGAAACCACGTTTAGGTTCGGATCCTGATTTGAATGAAACAAAGATATTTTGGATAAACTATTACTACGAAATTAAGAAGCAACAAATAATGACAATTAGGCAGTAAACAATATCTTTAAATCCATAAGAATGTGTGAAAACTAAAATTTGACTTAATAAAGAAAATTTTGCGAAAATTATTAAAAACTAAATGCCCTAATTTTTATCTTTTTGTATAAGGTTAATTTAAACTAATTAAAAACTTTAACATATCACGATTAAAATTAATAAACTTAATTAAAAACTTAACTAAGGGCCTAATGGTGCAAAAAACCTAAGAAAACTACGAGGTGGTAACTAACAAACTAACGGAGGGACTAACTGAAAAACAATTAAAATCGAAAAGTTACACTTTCTACCCTGAGAATCACCCCGATAACAGCTAGGCTCCGAATTAAGGTGGAATTTGAAAGTGCTTATTATGAAAAATCAAGAAGCAAAAGTTGTAGAGGAAATAGATGGATCAAAATTAACAAAAGCTACTAGGACTGAATATCGCAAATAAGCTTAAAGTAAGAGCTTTTTCTAAACTGTTAAGTAAGGCGGGGTTAACCCTTGGTTTTAGAAAATAAGCTATATAAAAAATCTCAAATCTAGATCAAAATGAAAAAGGAAAAGATAGTTATGAAAAGCTAATATAATATGCATTAATCTATAATTAAAAAGAAACTAACTTAAACTACTTTTATGCTATGAAATTGACCAAGAAATAAGCAAACTCAGGGAAATAAGCATATAAGTAATCATAAAATCAAGTAGCTAAAACTATAATAAGCTATACTAGATCTAGAAACTTAAAGGACTTATCAAACTACTTATTATTCATCTAAATAAGCTATAAAATCTAGACTTAAAAGCTGAATTAAAAAATTTAGACTCTACTTAAGTTCCTACTGTTTTTTGGAATTTTTAGGTTTTTATGACTTTTTGACAGCTTAAACTGGAACTAAGTTAAACAATGCTAGAATTAAAATTTTAGATATTAAAATGTATCTAAGGCTATATTAAAACTTTATCCTACTGAATTTGATAAGTAGATCCCTAAATTTTTACTTTCTAAATTAAGCTAAGAACTCAAAGCAGTACTAACTGAGGGTAGTAATGCTAGTGTAAAAATTAAACAGTACTTTCGCTGACTGAAAGTACTGTGATGCAATTTGATTTTTAAAGAACAGATTTAAGCTACTGAATTTAGCTAGATATGAAAACTAAACTGATTTTAAGATAAGCCCTATACTGAACTTTAAATCCTACTGAAATTCTAAGCTAGCAGTACTAATTTATGAAAAGCATTAGTATAACTGGAAGTTAGTACTGGTAGTTGTAAAAGGCTCGGCATATGTTTATAGTAGTACTAACCTGAGGTTAGTTCTGTTAGTGCAAAATCAAGAGTGCATATTTCCAAACACTTTTTTCTCATTATACAGCGTTGAGACAGCTTTTTAAGAAGAATCTAATGAACAAGTATTAAATACCAGATAAAAACTAGTTAAAAACAAACTTAACAATATGATTTAATCAACTGAATAATGCAAAATTATAGATCTTAACTAATTTAAAACTATTATTTTTTTTATTTTTTGAGTTTTTTTTGATACGAATTGAATAACTAAAGATCTATACACTACTTAAAGCAAAAAACAGATGAAACAAACAACTAATAAGTACTAGAAGAGACATTTAAACATTATCAAGCAAAGAGGAATAAGCAACTAAACAGATCTAAACATAGCAAGACAAACTAATATCAATATTAAAACTAGAATTTAAAAAGTAACTGATAGAGAAAATTACAAAACTCTCTGTAAAACAAGAGGACAATTAAAGCTGTACAAAGCTCCCTAACTTATTAGATAAGCTAGAGTAAAAGGATCTTGGGATTTTCCAAGATATGATCCCTTCTAAAAGCATAAATCAATAGATCCATGTACAGTTTAAAACTATTTAAAGGTTTTAGATAAGAATTAATTCTGAATTCAAATAGCTTATATTTCAGCTTATTGACTGAAATGAGGCTTTTACATGAGCTTGTTAGCTTTATGAGACAAACTTAGCTTATTTAAGAGAGTTATGACTTAAAAGAGAGCTTTAGAAAAGGAGAAATTTAATACATTAAAAATGAATTTCATTAACTAAAAAAGATGATTACATTAAAAGGAAAAATTTTACATTTAAGAAAATAAAATACGAAATACTAAAATTACATAAAAATTTGATTAAAAAGAGACTTAAAAAAATCGATTCCATAGATCGATTCAAGTTTTAAAATACAATTTATTTTAAAAATCTTGTTTGACGTGGCTCTTGATACCAATTGTGGAAAACTAGAAGGGGGGTTGAATAGTTTACCACTTTTTAATTTAAGGTTTTAAAGTGTTTATAAAAATTCTAGATTCGACTTTATGTGAATTCAACACTTGCACAATATGAACAATATACTTATCTAAACAATCAATAGGATAGTATGAAAAAATAATGTAAGACAAGAGATAAGAGTAAGAACAATCAAACCACAACGCGAGGATTTATAGTGGTTCGGTAACGAAGCACCTCTTCGCCCTACTCCACTCCTCGAGCACCTAACTCAAGAGTTTTCTTCACTATGTCAACAAGCTCCCTTATGGCGGAGAAAACCTTACACAACTTTCGCTTATCTTGATTTCCGACACTAAGCTAGATGTCGAGTTCTAATCTTAGCTAGAACCAATCTACCACAACTTCATAACTTCACTACACAACTTGACTTCACGACTTGATCACGACTACACAACTTCTTCACACCTTAGTTTTCTTCACACCACTACTTCACCAAGCCACTACTATAATCACACCTAACTAACACTACTAGGAAAAATCACCAAGATCTAACTATACTTACAATAATCACCAAGATCTAACAACTACACAACTTTACAAGATTTACAAATGATTTACAAGTTATGATATGGATGCAATAAGATTGCAACAACACACAAAGGTGTAATACTTCTTCACTTGATGATGGAAGTATTCTTCTCTTGCACTTGAGGAATTGAGCTTAGATTGCTTGGAAATAAAGCTTTATGATTAGATGATCAAAGGATTTCAATGAGATGCGTGGGCTGTTTTATAACAGAAAGAATAAGTGCAAAAGGTGAGAAAATAGTGGGGAAACGTCCAGTATTTATAGGACAAACTGGAGGAGCGACAGTCTATGGGCGGTCCCCTTAAAATTAAGGGGGCCGCCCTTGTATTTAAGGAGGCCGCCCTAGATTGGGCGCTCCCCATTTTGTCCTTTTGTGTAGGGAGAATTTTCTGAAACTTTTTAGCCGTTTTAGATCCGAAAATTTGAATTTTAAAATGTTTATTTTGAATAAAACATTTCTTTTAATTGTAGAAAATGTTTTTTAATGTTTATAAAAATATTTACAACATTTTATAAAAGTGCGAGGTTGAATAAAAATTTCCTTTGGTCATAAAATGCATTAAGCATTTATTTATTCATACCTTGAAGTGATATAATTTTCGAAATGAAAATTTAATACTAATTACTTATTTACGTTTAATTTTACATTGAACGTTTTAATATTTTGTGATTATCAAAACGTAAAGATGTGAAAAATATTAATAATGTTTTTAGGCGTTATATTTTATCAACAATCTCTCCCTTTTTGATGATTACAAAATTTAAACTCACTAAATGTAAAATTATTTTTAAACAAGTATTTAGTGAGTTTCATGTCATTTCTCCCCCTTTTTGTAGAATCAAAAAGGCATCATCGAGGATTGCTAGTAAAATCGACGGAATAAATGCTCCCATTGATGTGTGCTCCCTCTCATTCGAGGGAACCAAGGAATCGAGCTATGGTTTATTGGCTACAAAAACGAGTAAGAACAATACAAATATTTCTAACATGTAGCAAGAAGGAAAAATATATGACAAGTGCAAGCAAACATCAAAGCAAAAGATACTTCGTTCATTTAGGACAATGTGTGTGAACAACACACAAGCATTCATAAAAAATAAACAAATATGCTTTAGAGGCATATTAATACATAAAGAAAAATCCTAAATAGCCATAGAAGGAATTTTGACTTGCTTGCGACACAAAAGGGTTTGATGATTATTTGGAGGCAAGTTACGAGATTAGTTGGTTGGAGAGTTTGGAGTGGAGGCGGTTGTGGAGGAATAATCTCTTTGAACTCTAGGTGGTGGATGAGGTCGAGTGAGGAGGAATTCAATCCAATTGATATCCTCACTTAAAGTAAGGAATTGTTTTTGGGTAAAGATGCAACAAGGGCAATACCCAACATGGGTTTCAACTTGGTTAATATTGAGGGTGTGTGGTAGGTTTGGAGAGTTAGGTGATGAGGGAATGTTGTTTTGTTGTTGAGAGAGATGCATGGCTAAAAGGTTTGATAGGTCTTGTAGTTGATTAATGTCATCAACTAGGCTTTCTCTACTTGGAGATAGAGGTGGTGTGTGTTGAGTTTAGTTGTCACTTTGAGGTGGATCTTGAGTGTGAGCAACATATGAGTTGATGGGTGAGATGGGAAGTAGAGGATGTAAGACAACTTGTGGTGATGTGGGAATGTCCTTAATGTAAGGAGTTGGTAATGCTTGATTGGGGTGATTGTTTTCTTGAGATGGTTCATGTTAGCCTCAATTTATTGAGTCAAACAAGGAAGTCCGGTCACTCTACGATGGAGCTTCGGTCTTTAATTAGTTAATGTTGTAATAGAATATTATCAGAAATCGGGCTCGATAGTTAATCTAATATTGTATATGTTTCGGGTTTAATCCCAAGCAAAACCCGAGCCCGGGTCCTAGTTAAATATCCCGCGCGTACCTTTAACGCGACGGGGTATATAAACTCTTTTCTGTTTAGAAAAGAGTAAGTTGTGAAGTTGTTCAAAATATCTTTTCCTTTTCTCTCTCAATTCTCTCTTTACTTTCTCTCTCTAAACAACTCACTCTCTTTCGCTTTTCTAGTTCCGAATTCGTGTATGTTATATGTTATGAAGTGATTACGGGATCTTACAATTGGTATCAGAGCAAAGGGTGGATTCGTGATTGATTCGTGTGGTTAAATAAGCTCAAATTTGTGGTCCATTTTGAAGAAAAAAGCCCACGGCTAACTTTTGATTTTGGCTTATTTGTTGGTTAATCTTACTCTCTACTTGTTCTACACATCAAAATGTTAGATTGTTA
>BQNB010179001.1:0-12817 GCA_026074375.1 Tanacetum coccineum
GAGATTGACATGTCGTTCATTGGGTGGTAACTCTCATGTGATCCCTTGTACGAGCCTAGAGATCAGCATTATGCATGGTCCAGTCTTCTGTTGAGCGTGCCTAATAACAACACTCTAGGGCACTCCGTGACGATCGACCAGTACCAAAACACAATATCCGAAAGCTGTGGTCAGTTAGCACCACTTCAGTATTGCCATTTATGTGATGGTCATGGATTTTAAAGTCAGTTGGTCATCCCATACGTCATGGTCTCGTCCTAGCCCACATAGGCTCAGTAGGACATGGCTATCTTTTGGTATGAAATATCCGGCAAAAGTGGTATCCACAAATTAAACACGAGGAAGGTTGAAAGCTAAGGTGACACGGGGTGTAGCCTAAAAGCCTCCCGCACACAAGCTTTGAGATAATAAAGGTGAACCAAATGTCCAAATCAGATTCTTGTACGTCTATTTGATCTTTTCCTACCGCAGAATCAAGCTCTTTGACAACTGTTTTAGATGTACCCAGCTAAAAGATATGAAGATGAATTCGGACATGATATAGCTAGAGGTGTGTATAAAAATATGTATATAAAAATGTGTGTATAAAAATCTGTGTATAAAAATGTGTATAAAAGTGTGTATAAAAACGTGTATAAAAATGTGTGTATAAAAACGTGTATAAAAATGCGTGTGTAAAAATCTGTGTATTAAAATGTGTATAAAAGTGTGTATAAAAACGTGTATAAAATTTTGTATAAAAACGTGTATAAAAATATGTGTATAAAAACGTGTATAATGTTTTTGTATAAAAACATGTGTATAAAAACGTTTATAAAAACGTGTTTATAAAAACGTGTTTATAAAAACGTGTTTATAAAAACGTGTATAAATTTTAAAAAGAGGTGTGTATAAAAATTGTTCAAATTGATTATAAAGAAGATTAGCTAATTGCACAGTTGGTGGAATTATTCTTTTTCGTAAAATATAAAGAAAAAGAAAGGGTTAATTGTTTAAAAATATATCTAACTTGTCACTTTTTTATTGTGTGTAGCCATCTTTTTTTCTTCTTGTATCACTAAACTTTCAAATTTCAATTTTTCTATGTATCGGTGACGTGCTAGACCTGGTAGTCTACGTTAGTTGCCGGTTTAATTAAAGACCGTTATTGTTTATATTGTAACCTTAGTCCTGGTGTTATATCGACTGCTTGTAATTATTTTTAAAAGTTTACACGTTTTTGACATGGTTTTCTACATGGTATTATGCACACATTTTAATACACGTATTATACATGTTTTTCTACAAGGTTTTATACACGGTTATATACACACATTTTTATATATGTTTTTATACACGTTCTTATACATGTTTTTATACACACGTTTGTATATACACATTTTTATACACACGTTTTTATACACTCATTTTTATACACGTTTTAATACACGTTTTTATACAAGTTTTTATATACGTTTTTAGACACACATTTTATACACGTTTTTATACACATATTTTTATACACACATTTCTAAACACATTTTTATACGCACATTTATATACACACTTTTTACACATGTTTTTATACACAAATTTCTAAAAAAGGGAAAGAGATGTCGTAATCCTTATGAATATGGAATGGTCGAATGAAGGGTTAAAAAGGGGGAATAAACACGGGTCAAAATAAGCGGGTGAATACACGGCCAAATACCCAGCTAAAGTACATTATCTAAAAAAGAAAAAAAATACATTGAAAAAACCGGTTGTTAACAGGTTTGTAAGTGTATAAGGATATGTTCGTGGGTTGAGTATGCAAAATGAGCTTGGGAAAAAAGTACATATCATAAATAGTGTTTACCCTGTATAAAACGTGTATAAAAATGTTGTATAAAAATGTGTATAAAAACGTGTATAAATATGTGTGTATAAAAATCTATGTATAAAAAGGTGTGTATAAAAATGTGTAATGTGTGTATAAAAACATGTATAAAAATATGTGCATAAAAACGCGTATAAAAATGCGTGTATAAAAACGTGTATCGATTTTTTTTTGTATAAAAACATGTATAAAAATATGTGCATAAAAACATGTATAAATTTTAATAATATTAGAAAAGAATTTTTTTTAAGAAAACCGTATTATGAGTTATTTACAAACGGTCGTTTGTATAAAGGACTAACTTTGCAAATGTTCGTTGGATAAGCAACTGGTTAAGGGTCAAGCAGGTCACCTGATACATAGATAAGTCAAAATTTAAAAATTTAGCTATATAATAAGAAAGAAAAAAGATGGCTACATACAATAAAAAAAGTGACAAATTGAATACATTTTCAAGCAATTAGCTAAGAAAAAAAATCACAATTCAAAATCATATTATATGTGTATCATTCTTAACAAGTGAATAACACGTATCTTTCAAGTGATAAAGCTAGAGACAGAATATTGTTTAATAATTTTTTTTAATGTTCATAAGGAATAAACAAATACTATTTTCACTGTTCATAACAATAAAAAATAGGTAAATATGGGTCTCTGAGTGGGGGGACAACACGCTTAATGTAATATAGTTATAATTCTTCTGTGTAAATATGTACTAATTAAATTTTTTATTACCATCTTTTAAACATCGTTTAAATTTACTACCCGGTTCACTACTACAAAGAAAGGCATAGATCTTGTTAAAACCGTTAATAAAGCCCTGTTTTTCATACAAGCTTAAAAAGGAGGGAACTCCATGCGAAAAACACATAAAGCCCGGTTTTAAGACCGAGTTCTATATTTCATTATTAAAAAAATAAAGTATAGAGCTCGGTTTTCAAATATAAAACATGGCTCAATCTGTAAAATTAGAAAAACACTTTTAATGTTATATTTTCATCCATTACTAGCTCATAACTTGTGTTCAAAAGATAAATGAATTCAAAAAGTCAAATGAGTTTATTGACGTTAACAACTGATACACTTAGTAACAATAATGATTTAATATGGGTTTTGCTAACCTCTGCTCATTAAAAGTTAGAAAAACTCATATTAAATCATTATTGTTACTAACTGAATCATAATAGGCTAGTTACTCGAATTCCGGTCACAAACTCTGAGAACCATGTCCGTACCCATCCAACCTGAAACATGACCCGTTACTTTTCTATAAGGTTATGTGAGTGAGATGTTTATTATTTAACAAATTTGAGGCCCCACAATACATAAATTATTATTTTCATTCACTCATATAACCTTAACTTTACTCTCTTATTTTCAATTTGAACATGAGACTATCCCAATTATTTTTCTATTTATCTATTATATCTTGGCTTGATGCATAAGATAGCATAATTATTTGCAACCTAAAATATGAACTGTGTGAGAGAGAAAAGTAGGGCTAGTAACCCATATGTGAAAGAGAGCGATGTGAGATACAACAAGAGAGACAGTGAAAGCCTGAGAAAATGGCACATACGAAATAGATGGGAGTACAACGGTAAGCGTTTAGGAACCAATTATACCGGTGGGAAATGAAACTTAGCGGTATCATTTATGTTCTTTAATTATCCAAACGTTTGGGGGATGGGAAATTTGTGGATGCTTTTCAAAAAATTTAGAACAGTGTTTGACATGTATATAGCGCAAAAACGGCTTCGCAACAGAGAAATAAGATATGGTCATGCGATATAAATTTGTCGCTGATGTGGAAGCACTATTGAAACGATTGAGAAATCAAGTTCGGATATGTGGATAGAAAATTTCATTTGCTTTTGACAGAAGTAAGCTCACACAACCGAGAATAAAGGAAACAGAGGACCCGAGTAGAGATTAAAGGTCATGAAATGAATGGAAGAAAAAGTAGTGAATGAGGTACAAGAGACAGCGTAAGTTTGGTGAAGGTAGTAACGAAGAAAGGTTTAAACTGGACAAAGGAGAAAATGGATAAATGTAAAGAAGGTAATGACAAACAGGGGGACACGAGGAAGAGAAAGTGTTGTGATCTCACTTTGATGAGTAAAACAAAAACTAAATATGCAAATTGGAAGAAAGATGAAACAACAAGGACTTAAAGATAAATAATAAGTTGCTTCTTTTAAAGCTAGGTTTTCTGTAGAACCCTCTATAAAAAAGTCAAATGCGTTAGGGGGGGGGGGGGGGGGGGGGGGGGGGGGGGGGGGGGGGGGGGGGGGGGGGGGGTGGGGGGGGGGGGGTGGGAGGGGGGGGGGGGGGGGGGGGGGGTGGTTTAGATGACCATCCATAAAACATCGATCATATGAAGTCGTCGAATATAAAGGTGTGTGTGTGTAACACCATAGTTAGTTATTAGTTAGTTAGGACACCATCATATGGTGTAGCCCCATGATATAGTTTTTGGTAATAGGGAAACGTCAATGAAGAAAACCTTGTTGAAATAATTGCTTTCTTTATTATCCGCTGCGTTTCAATTTATCTTGTAAAAATATCCTAGAGAGCTTAAATCGATTTTAAGAACAATTGGTATCAAACCGGTGTGCTCTCGATCTAGATTCAAGGTTATATGTCGAAGAATGAAAAAACGCCAAAATTCGTATACGGTTTCTAGTTAGTAATTTTCTGGCAGAAAATACCTGGTAAAACATCCATACTCATTCGTAACCGTTGATCGTCGCGAAATTTAAATTGGCGGTTCTACACACATTTATCTACAATCTAACCGAGCGATGCGTCAAGTAAGCTTTATATTAAAAAGTTAAGCTATGACGAATTGCTACATGAAAACGTATTAATTTCAAGTCTTTATTATGTAATTCATGAAAAACTAGGTTTCTCCAAACCCTGCTTTTTAAAAACAAGAATTCAAGATATTTGCTTGTGATCTTTCTAATGATCTCGCAAGAAATCGACAAAACCCTAATTCCTACAATTATATATATATTAACTTTTATGATGAAGAATCGATGTGTTTGCTTGGGTCATGTGTGCGAAACTAATGAATGGTTACAGCAGGTTGTATGGTGATGAAGCATGATTTTAAAGAATCATTGATGATGTTTGTTGTTTCAAACGTAATGGAATTTGGAGTTGATGAACAGATAACAACAGATATGTTTACACGTTCTTAGAAAGAGAAGAAGCAGTAAGATGATTGCTTGTTAGGGAAATACTGTTTATACTTAAAGGAATTGTTGGCAATACATGTTAAAACTGTATGTATTCAATCAAGGAAGCAACATATCCAAAATATCAATTTGAGATTACGAAGATCTCAATGTTGTTGTTGGATAATGATTCATGACGGTGATGATAATTTCATCGCAATAAGCAGCAACATACTCATTGATTATAGATTGTATTCAAGAAAAAGAAGCAGCAGATGAAGGAAGTATAGGTCATAGGGATCTGCTGATATTAACTTTCTCTATTTTGGATAAGAGAGTTCTGGCAGGCTAAATTATAGATTGTATTTATATATCAATATAACTTCCTGTGAATATTTGGTATGTAGGATTCGTGTATTATGACAGTTTGCTGGAATAAATATCTTGTTTAAGTACTCTAGCGCTGGATGGATCAAGTAAAGTACCGCTGAGAAATCAAAGTACCGCTGCTGTTTTGGTAAGAGTACCAGCTATGTTATTCATATCTTAGAACTAACTGCTTGCTTTATAGATATCGGTAATACAATGAATTTTTGTTTTGGATGATTTCTGATCTCGAATACTTAGATTAAGGGGAAGTTTAACAGATATGATTTTTAATGTTTCTTAAACAATTAAAAGCTCATTTAGAGATAAACTTAAAAAAAGGAGATTACGAAGAATTGAATATCACATTATTTGATATGTATGAGTTTCACAGATGCGTGTTCTTATCGTATCCTTTTAGCAGATAACTTGTTTGTTGCTTAAATATGGACGAAGACTTGTAAAATCTAGCAAAGTGCTCATGTCTCATATAGATGATGATTTTGTAAAGAGATTGAACTACTTATATTAGGACTTGTATAGTCGACGTCACGTGGATGTGCAAGACATAAGACACAAGTTTGGGAGATTCTACTTCTGTTCATCAAATCGATATACTCATTTCTTCATGTGATCACTACATAAGAGCCTACAATTCAAGATTACAAGAGATGGGAAACATATGTTTCAGGGCACTTATTGTTAACATGTTCAACACTACATGCACCACTTGAGGGGAATGTGTTCATTACTACGAGCTTATCAGTATGTACTACTGCTAGTGATATTCTACTGCTCAAAGTCAATTTTCGTATTATGCTTCATGAGGGTATTTGAGTATTGGAAGCTGGAATTAGTATTGTAAGTATATGGATTTTTTTTTTTTTTTATTGTAGCTGTTTTGATCCAATATGCATAACATAGAAGACCCATATTGAAGTTACAAAAAGGGAAGAAGAACTACAGAATATATTTGCATCTTATTATGTGTGTTACATTTCAAGAAGATCTTAATCAAGGGAACAATTGAAATTGTTCATACATGAATGTTTGATAATGATCAAATGAGAGGGAAGATTGTTGGGATCTCAGATTTGATGATTACAAAACTAAATTAAGCAATATAGATAGAAAGATTAAACATCAAGGACTTAATGTGAAATATTAAGTTTGCTTCCTATGTTAGCTAGATTTCTTGTCAACACCTCTATAGTAAAAGGTCAGTTATGCTTTGGTTAGATGAGCCATCCATAGAAACATCGACTGAATAGTCGAAAGTAAAGGTGTTGTTTATGTACTACCAAAGTTATAAGTTTATTAGTTATACACCATAGTAGTTGGTAACCCCAAGATATAAGTGGGGAATAGAAACGATCAAAGAAGAAAAACCTTGTTGATAATTATGCTTTCTTATATATCCGCTGCGTGTTCCAATATTTATCTGAAAACTAACCTAGATTAGCTTCAATCAATTGTAACAAATGTGAAAAAGAGGATGTAAAACAGTTTGGAGTTGATGACAATGAGATTATATTGAGTTGTTCGAACAAGTTGTGATCGAGAAGCAAAGGGCTCAGCAGGTGGTTTTCTGACTTGCGAACAGGAAGGCACAGGAAGACCATCTTCGGACTTTTGACATTTTTAAAGCATTCGACACATATTCACCGTACGATCTATCTCAATATTGTCACAACCTAGGCCCACAAAATGACGATCTTGTTCCTTAAACTTCCTTTTTATTCTTCCTTCAGTATCGATCCTTTCCATCATTAATTTTTCCATATCTCTCATCCTCCTCCAAATTGTCCCCAAATTTGGACCTATGGGACCGGTCGAAACAACCTTAGAATTTCCAGTCAAAAGATTTGCAGTAGACGAACTCTCACCAAAATGAAAGTTTTGATCAAACGAAGCAATGGGAGGGATAGGCTGACCATCAACATCAGGGATAACAGGAGAAGTAGGAGGTGTCTCTTCGTCTTTAGAAATTGGAGGTGGTGGATTATTCAAGTCGTCACCAGTATAAGGCTCAATTACTTCCGCCTCATCATCCATTTCCCAGTCATCATCATTATTTTCCTCCGGATCCTCTTCCGGGTCTTCTTCCGGATCCTCTTCCGGGTCTTCTTCCGGATCCTCTTCCGGGTCTTCTTCCGGATCCTCTTCCGGGTCTTCTTCCATCCAACCATTTTGATTATTAGGAATATTACCCCCAACCCAGGGGTGAAAACCATCTCCATGACCTACGGGTTGAGCCGGTGCGTTTTCGGGATTTGCAGGAGCAGGCACATTAGCAGGAGCATCGACGTTAGGATCATTTGAGGGTACATTTTCCATGATTATCTGCAATCATCCAAAATAATTCCAATAACCCATGAATAATATTCATTTAACCTTTATACATAAACAAATCTCTTTTGTTTAACATAATAATCCATATGCATTATATCATCGTATATACATATTATAGTATTTACTTCATAAATACTACTCATCCATGATTAACCAAGCATAAAGCATAAACCATTACTTCAAAAAGTAAACTTACAGGGATGACTGGATGAATGCCACAAGCATTCTTTGCGTGCGTAACCCAAAAATAGTTATAGTTTAGGTTTTTGAAAAGTTGACCTAGTTCTCTATAACTTATGGCTCTTGATACCAATCTGTAACACCCCCATTTTCGGGACAGCGCAGCGGAACATATATGGGTGTTACTTCCTAGCACAATCACACATAATTCATAAAGAATGACTCAAAAGAGACGTTATAATAACATTGGTCCCAAAATAACAAGTTTGAACAATATCCCACATTCAACATATGGTTAAACCATAGTACCACAAAAGTCATCCATCATAAGATCAAGTTTCACAAAATACCAAATTGTATTATAAACTTTTTAACACGGGGATATTTAGAAGTTCAAACATAAACTACGCAAGACCATCCTCGTAAGCTCCAAGTCATCCATCATCCTTGATTACCTGAGATAAAACATGCTAAAAAGTCAACGAAACGTTGAGTGAATTCATAGAGTTTTCATAAACCATAATATGAACACAAGTTTTATTTTATACATCATCTTATAACATTGTGGATCAAACAAGTTATATAAATATTTGCACCGAGCTCATGACACCTCAAGCGTTAACATCAACCACATATGTAATAAATTACCATATGAAATAAACAATTTTCTTTGCCCCCACACGAGGTATCATCGCTAATATACCTCATTTCTCTAATCACAAATCGTCCGTTCAAGGGTGTTCCCACAATGGATCCAAACCCCGGACGGGGGATGTCAGCCCCAATAGATCTATCAAATGTATTAGCGCTCGCTAATCCAAGCAATTAAGCGGTTCATGAAATTAGGGACTTTATGCGATAGGTACTCGTGCAAAATATAATTCAGGAACGGGTCCAGCATACCAAACAATCTTGTGTTCAATTTTAAAAACAAGCATGTATCTCCCTCGCGGGTTTTCAATAAAACAGTAAAAGTAAAGGCGAGGCTATGAACTCACCGAGATATCAAAGAGATCAGAAGTATAATAAGTCTTGAACAAGATAAAATCCCTTACGCACCACCTAAAATACGTGACGCGTCTTAGTATAATATACAAGTAAAAATAATACGTAAGAAAAGTTTGACGAATATAGGATATGTTCCTAAGATATATGCGTAACAAGGCTATTGACTAACTAAAGTATTTGACTCCCAAAATTGACATATGACCTTTCTTATCATGTAAATAAACAACTACCAAATTGCCAATTTAATTCAAATTTTTAGGTATGGTTATCTACACATTTATCATTTTTAATCAAGACGTAAAAGACCGCAATTTCTTGAATTAGCTCCATGTTAAGGACCCTGTAACTACCAATCTATTAATGAGAATAAATTTCAAGGTTTATCACAACTGAAAGCCTTGCAGTCTATTTTCAAAACATAAAGCCAATCACATCATACCATTACCATCCATGTGAAATCGTATTTACTATAACCCTAATTTCAAAACCAATAAAGTTGACTGAATTTTCTTACTTTTGCAAATTTAATCATAACTCCTAATTAGGATCGCAAATAATTTGGTCCTAAGTGCTATAAAGCTTCCCTTATGATGTCTAGTATTGAACCAATGCTTTAAAACCCAAACATTTAACTCATTAACCTGGTGTTTAATACGTTTTCTAAACCAAAGTCAGGAACTGACCCATTTTAGTATTTTGACCATATCTCATTCAATAATAATAATTGAATGATCATCCAACTATCACATAATGCCAATACATATATCTATACACCCATGATTTTTGTTTACAGACCCTAAGACAAAATATTTGAGAAAACAACACGTTTTGCTACTGTTCGAAAACAGCCTCTATAAAATCCAACAAACCATTTCCTAACCTCATTTAAAACACAAACAACCTAACTCCTCGAACGTCATGTCATGACCTCTTTAATTATGATAGCCCGAACGATAGTACGATGTAACAACTATTAGATTATATTCAATGTTGTTAGACTAAGTACTCAGTACTTACACGACCTTAATTTAATTAGGTTGCATTTGATCAATTCGCGTGGCGCGTTATTCGTGATACACTTAGCATTACTCACTCAAGGTGAGTTCATAGCCCCACGTTTTACATACTTTTGTTTTACAAAGTTTTTGGGGTGAAAAACATGCAATGTTTTACAACTGGACACAAGTGGTTAAGTTTCATGTTATGATTACGTGTTGCCTAAGTAGCGATAACCCATATCTGAGCCCATTATCATGAACTGTTAATTGTGAGCGCGAATGTTATTAATAGATCTATTGGGTTTGACAACCCCGTTCGGGTGATTAGCTATCACTAGACAAACGAACGTATACCATGTCGAATAAAGGATGTTGCGGGTTAGAACATCATCACGGGCAATGTAGGCCATTAATTTGGTATTCATACACGTCAAGCTTCAGTGTCATGAGCTTAGAGCAACGTAATTACATTTATATGATATCTGCATCTGTTGCATTATCATACACTTGGGGAAATCTTGTGGTCCTACAATATATGATTTATCAAACCTATGAATTCACCAACATATTGTTGACGTTTTAAAGCAATGTTTTTCAGGGGATCAATAAGCACAAGGTGCGATGGATACATTGGTGGTTTTGATATGGATGTCTTGCATTAAAGATTTTGTCGCATTTCATTTTGTTAATTTACGTAAGGTTCAAGACGAATAATTGTTTTAAGCATAGCTCGTAATTAATTAAAACGACGATTTCAATAAAATGTCTAAATGTAAATAAGAGTAACTTGTTTAAAATTTATAAATAAATTATGAGATTAGAAATAGTAGTGACCTTAAATACGGGGTTTTACATCCTCCCATCCTTACGGGAGCGACGTCCCGGCGCTCGATTATTGCCACGTCCTCGCTTCTTGCTCGGAAATAGATGCGGATAGTTCTTCATGAAAAAGTCTTCTCTTTCCCATGTAAATTCTGGACCTCTCCGTGAGTTCCAACGAACCTTAACAATAGGAATTCTGCTCTGCTTCAACTGTTTTACTTCACGGTCCATAATTTCCACGGGCTCTTCGATGAAGTGCAATTTATCATCTAGTTGGATTTCTTCAAGTGGAATCACCAAGTTCTCATCCGCAAGGCACTTCTTGAGATTTGAAACATGAAACGTATTATGAATACCATGAAGTTTTTCCGGTAACTCTAATCGATACGCCACAGGACCAATTCTTTCAATAATCTTGAACGGTCCCACATAACGTGGACTCAACTTTCCCCGTTTACCAAAGCGAATTACGCCCTTCCAAGGCGAAACTTTGAGCATAACCATATCACCCACATTAAACTCCATCGGCTTTCTTCTTACATCAGCATAACTCTTTTGTCGGCTTCTTGCGGTGAGCAAACGGTTCTTAATTTGAATGATCTTTTCCGTGGTCTCACGGATTAACTCGGGCCCAGTTAGTTGACTGTCCCCAACTTCATTTGTTGATTGTTTTTTATATGTAGACTATAGGAGGAAACGATGATGAAGCTGGATCATCAAGATCCAAACGCTCTAGACAAAACAAAACTATGGAAGAGGTATTGCTTCCACAAGTTCATCATGTATTCTTACTATGGGAAGGTTGCAATAGAGATGCGAAGTCTAGGTATAACACCAAATTAGCAAACTTGCTTCCTAGACATGTTTACTCGCCGTGTGTCATGAATTCGGATATAGTAAATGGAATGGGGTGTGATGGAGAAATTGATGATATGTTGAGGATTAAGTTACGTGAAGCTGAATCTAATGAAGTAATATTCACTTCTGTGGTGTAGATTAGAGCTTTTAACATCAAAGAACCAATTTATTCGGAGCTTTGCCACGAGTTTTTATTCAACCTATGAATTTGATGAAGTTTGTGATGACGATGAATTGCAAACCAAGAAGATAATCAAGTTTAGACTTGGTGGTCGTCCTTAAAGTTTAGCCTTGTTGGAATTTGCTCATAGATTGGGATTATATCATGCTGATGAGCTTGATGAGGATGGATTTAATGTGTATTTTCAAGGAGGCTTACGTAGTGATGATCACTTTAATGCTCAAGAGTATTAGAGAAGCATTAGTCGAGAGGAGAATTTGATTTTATCAAGGAGTCATGCCTCTACTATTAGGAACCCAATTTTAAGGGTGATTCATAAGATGATCGCCTATGGATTGTGTCAAAGAACCACTAGGTATGACAAGATATAAAAGAAGGATTTGTGGCTATTAAGTATGTTTGATGCTAGACACCAAAATGGGTACGCGAAAGTGGATTGGTTGATTACGAGGTGGATGAAGAGAAAAGGAGCTGGTACTCAAAAGGAGAGTCAGATTTGTTGTGGTTAGTTTATCATGTAGATTGCTAGGAAAGCGAGGGTGTTGAATGATGTGGTGTTAAGGAGTTTGAGTGCTATTATAGAGATTTGGATACGACTACACTAAGAGAGTTGATCATGTAACACCCCCAACTTTGGATTGCGCAGCGAAAATAGCAATTGGGTGTTACTAAATAGCACAATACACCAAGATAATAGAAAATGACCCAAATGAGACATTTTACAAACATGTGTTCCATTATTAATCAGAGAAAAGCGCGTTCAGGTCCCCACAGGATCGCAACCACAACCATTACAGTATTTGAAAAACAATTATTTCAAATTTAAAGACATTGTTTTAAAACCACATTTAGATTTTGTTTATGAAAGACCAGGAACACATAAGTAGTCTTTCCCCAAAATCATCACACACACAACACCTCCACACCATCGTTGCCTTCATCCTTGCTTACATGGGATAAAACATGTTTAAAACGTCAAAAAAATTGTTGAGTGAAATTCATAGAGATTAAA
>BQNB010179002.1:0-12817 GCA_026074375.1 Tanacetum coccineum
CAAACTGTAGCTTAAGTCTTCATCTATCTTCATGTCATCTAATTCTGGCATTTTATTAACCACTGAAAACACAATACAAACTATAAATAAAATACTTTTAAGTAACCCAAAACACAAAAAACTAACCACAAACAAACACAAAAAAATTTATCTAACACACATCAACAGAACCTAAGGAATCCTAAAGGCGACCGTGTGCCAGATCACTGTTCGGTGTAGCTACATGTTATGAACACACCATTTTGCTATGCAAGTTATCAGTATACAAATTATATAAACCTATCTTACTGTGATAAACTTATAAGCTATATGAAAGATAGCAATGTCCAAAGATTTAAGGAAAACCTTACCTTAATAATCGAATGACTATCACATCAGCACTTCATCCGTCTGACATTCACCCTGTGCTTATAACTCTTAATATTTTCTTGCCTGTATACAAGTTCTACTACCATTTGAACATTCATAACAACAAATCAAAGTAAACAGAAAAAACTCTAAACATTAGTAAATTATCAAGTCCATAGAAAAGAATATAACCGATTTATTATGTTGAAATGTGGCTTGCCTATATTCAAGTTCTACAACCATTGAAACATCCATAAACAACAAATCAAAGTAAACAAAAAAACTCTAATACAATTAAGTAAATTATCAAGTCCAGTCCCAAAAAAAAATCAAGGTAAGGATGAAAAGAAAATAGACCTATTAGTATGTTGATTTGGTTGGCTTTTCAAATCTTTTTTAGTCACATGCCGCTGTGAGCCGATCAACTACCAGCGAGACTATTTTTATTTGCTTTTCGAAGATAATTCATAGTTTAATTATCGAGCATTGGTAAAAGAGGGTATACCCAATTCGTGCTTTAATTGATTTTTTTTATTTAAACTTTAGGGTATTTTTCATAATAATAATAATATAGGTTAAGAGTGTGTATTGAAAGCTTTTTTATCTTTTTTTTCTTTCTAAAAACATATACTAAAATTAAATATTTTTTTATAAAATCATCCGCACGAATCATATCAATATTAGACTCGTTTTGTTCGTAATCCAAAGGCCCTATGTCGGTATATTTTTCATTAAAAAACTTGCTACGTAGATAAATAGTCGTAGAACATTGTAGCTGTTCTATACTTGGGTGTCGTATAATGTGATTTTGAAATCAAAATAAAAATTACTTGAGTATCAAACCAATATTTATTTTCGTTTCTTAAAACGATAGCATATTTTATCATTTACTTAAGTGACAATGGTGTTAACATGTCCAATTTGCGTGCCCATCAATCTAACTTGGGTCACATCCAAAAAGTAGTGTTAATGTGGTGTTATGATTAGAGGGGTTTTTTTTAGTGGTGGTGTTATGGTGTTAAAGTTGACGTGACAGTACTTTTTTGGTGTTATGGTGTTATGACACCTGACCCTCTTAGAAATAAGGACAAAATTGGAGTTGAATTTATTTGTACCAAAACTAAAAGAAACCATGTTTCGTATCCTATTTTCTTGAAACCGGTTTCCCTCAAACTGAACCGGCAGTTTCGTAATTGGTTTAAGAAAAATTGACCGGACCGGTTTGTAAACCGGTTAAACACGATTTTTAACCGAACTGATTACTAGTACATAAAAACCGGTTAAACCCGATTAAAGGTTTTTAACCGAACCGGTTAAGCATTTCAAAATGAAAAAACCGGTTTTTAACAGAACCGGTTTTAGTCAAAACTGGTTCTTAGAACAGTTGGCTAAAACCGGTTCGGTTTTTTAAAAAACCAAAAATGTTCAACTCTAACCTAGCCTAAAAAAAATTACAAAAAAGCCCCCCAAGTTTCTAATATTTACGACATTTTTATATAATAAACTTTACTTATCTAACAAAATATGTAGCGATTTTTTAAATAAAAAATATAAAAATGTAAAGGCCTATGGATTACGATAAAACGGGCCAAATATGGATATACTTTACACGTGCGTACGATTTTATAAAAAATGTTGAAGTTTAATATAAGTTTTTAGAAAAAAAAAGAACACAAAAATTTTCAAAACACACCCTTAACCGACATAATGATTTTAAAAAATACCCTAGATTTTTTTTAATAAAAAATTTCTATTTACAATTTTATTGTTACGTTGACATTTTAACGTTTGCCAGTAATCTCAGCACGAATTGAGTACTTTCTCATTTACCAATTATCGATGAGTCATCTATAGTTTTCTTCAAAAAGCAAATATAAATAGCTTCATCGCAACACGTGGACATTCTTCTTTCTCGTTTTACATACATACATGATACTACATTAACTGAAACGTGATCATAATTATACATATATACTATGATAGGGTTGAAACGCTGCCGTTTTTGGCAGCGTGCTACAGTACCCGGCAGCTTGCTACAGTACCCGGCCCAATGGGCCGGCCCATTTGGTGTTTTTTTTTTTTTATATTTTAATTTGTTGACAAAGTAGGAGGGAAATTTTTTTACAAAAGTTCTGATTTATTCAGATAAAAAAATACCCACGGAAACATCTTCGATACCTAATAACTTTAAAATAATCGATATGGTCACAAACGTACAACCCATTATATTAAAAAAAACCATATAGCAAAAAAAAACCACTTTAAACATGAGGCCCAACACATAAGCCATATAAAAAAAATTGTTACTAATACACACATTTGTCGACAAACCAGCCTAAAATTCGCATAAAATCTGGCCCAAAGTAAAAAAAAATACAAAACGGTCCCTCAACTTTTAACTATTTACGATTTGGGTTGCTACAGTACTTTTTTGGGCTTTTATTTTTGGGCCGGCTTAGGCCAGCCCAATTGGTTTTTTTTTTTTTTTTTTTTTAATTTGTATGCACAAAGTAGGAGGGAAAAAATTTACAAAAGTTCCGATTTATTCAGATAAAAAAAATACCCGCGGAAACATCTTCGATACCTAATAACTTTAAAATAATCTATATGGTCACAAACGTACAACCCATTATATTAAAAAAAACCATATAGCAAAAAAAACACTTTAAACATGAGGCCCAACACATAAGCCATATAAAAAAAATTGTTACTAATATACACATTGTCGACACAACCTGCCCTTAAAAATTCGAATAATAATATGTGGCCAAATCTGGCCCAAAGTAAAAAAAAAATACCAAACGGTCCCTCAAACTTGTAACGATTACGATTTTCTTACACAAAATTACCGTAAATAAATTAACAAAAAACAACACGTCAAGTTTTTTATGAATCACAACTTTTTTTCAATTCATCGGCAAAAAAAGATATCGAACCGTCCACAAAAAAGAAATTATTCGTGAAAAATGACCGTCCCAACGCAAAAAAAAATTACCGAATCGTACAAAAAAGGAAAAAAAAACCCTCAAAAATAGCCTAAAATCTGGGCCAAAGTAAAAAAAAAATACAAAACGGACCCTCACCTTTTAATCATTTATGATTTTCTTACACAAAAATTCCCGTAAAAAAATTACAAAAACCGTCCTCAAAATAAGGAAATATTCTGGATGATAAAAAATTAGTCTCCTGTTAACGTCCCAAACGCAAATTTTTTTCCCCGAATCATACAAAAAAAAAATATTAAAAATTGAGCCCCCGCCATAACGCCATCGCCCAAAAAAAAAAAACACCCTGCCGTAAAACGGTAAAAAAAAAATTATTCGGGAAAAATTAGCCCCGCCGCAACGCGCGGGTTCTTTTGCTTGTTCATAACAATTATAAAAATAGATCGGGCCATTGAAGTGGGCTAAAAATCGGGCCCAATGATCGATGACTTGTGGTAATAAAGCCCATCCATATAGGAAGTACAAACAATCAAACATATAGTATCCAAACACCTTTCAACCAAACACAACACCACCACTTAGTTCTTGCTTGCTGCCTGCTTTAAGGTACTATCATCTGCTTTTTTTTCTTCATCAATAATTTAGTTTCATGTTTGTTATTCTTAGTTCGATGATACCATATATATACCTGTAGGTTCTATCCTTAAAGCTTAATGTGGGTCAATTTCCACATTTGGCAGATTTAGTTACCAGAATATTTTACAACATTTTTTACGTGATTAATAATGGGAACTTGACCAACTGCTCATACTATGGGCCAATTTCCACATTTGGCAGATTTACTATTACAATAAGCTTAGCTTCAAACAGTCTGCTTGTTGCTATTGTACTTGAAACAACAACAATAGTTCAATACTAATAACTAAAATATTACACATATAGCCGGGTCTTGGCCGGGTCTAACCGGATACAACCGGGTTGTGGCCGGAATATCCGGGTCTTGGCCGGGTCTAACTGTCTTGGCCGGAATAGCCTTGGCCGGGTCTTGGCCGGATCTAACCGGATAAAGCCGGGTCTTGGGCGGATATAGCCGGGTCTAGTCGGGTCTTGGCTAGATATAGCCGGGTTTTGTTCGTATAGTGGTGGTTTATGTATAGGAAGACATGACTTGTTTACCTGGTGGAATGCATTTCTGTCACTTTGATTCTACTCCAAATTTGCCCTTTGGCCTCCTGTCGGTAGTCCGTACTCATTGAATGTCGGTCAAATTACAACATTTTTTACATGTCTGATACTGGGAACTTGATGTGTTTATTTGTGGTGATGGTTCTGCTGGTTTGTCTTGTGCTTATGAGCTCAGTAAGAACCCCAATGTTCAGGTACATATTATATTTACTTGTGCTAGTTAATTTTATTCACTTGTACTAGTATCTGGCTAACTGTAACAAACTAATGTTTACTGTCATGACTCATGAGTATTTTATATTTTCATATGATGTATGTAACATACCTTTGTAGGTACTATATAAGTACTGTTTGAAGTAACTTACTTTTGTTTTGTGATCGATGATCTATAAGTATGTCACTCAAGTAATTAAGTTAGGACTAGAAGACCCATATATGACAATAGCTTATCTGTATGAGTTTATTTAAGAACCTTAATTATTAGCTTATCTTTTTTTGTGAAAGTCAAAACATTATTAACTGTTCACAAAATCTTTTACAAAAACATCCCCACACTGTGAAAGATGTTAGTCACAGCTATTAGGTGTGATTGTTTGAAGAATATGTTATTTGAAAGCTTTGAAAGTTCAATCCTAAATTGTTATTAATACTATTGGTCAGGTTGCGATAATTGAACAATCTGTGAGCACAGGAGGTGGTGCATGGCTAGGAGGACAACTCTTCTCCGCCATGGTTGTCCCCAAGCCAGCACACCACTTCCTCGATGAGCTAGAAATCGAGTACGACGAGCAAGAAGACTACGTCGTGATCAAACATGCCGCCTTATTCATATCCACCATCATGAGTAAGCTCTTAGCCCGTCCCAACGTGAAGCTCTTCAACGCTGTTGCAGCTGAGGACTTAATCATCCAAGAAGGAAGAGTTGCTGGTGTGGTCACTAACTGGGCTCTTGTAACAATGAACCACGACACACAATCGTGTATGGACCCTAATGTGATGGAAGCAAAGGTTGTCGTGAGTTCATGCGGGCATGATGGTCCTATGGGCGCAACTGGAGTCAAAAGGCTAAGGAGTGTTGGTATGATTGAAAGTGTTCCACTATGAATATCAGATAGGAATGTTCACTATGGATATCAGATAGTTATGGGCGTTGGGCCTGATACGCCATTAGCACCATGGGCCAAGAGTTTAAACCTGTATGCTTCTATCATATAAACATCATTACTTGTCCAAATGATGCATTCTCTTGAACCCAGGAGAATAGGTTAACATTTCAATCTAGACACTACTCCGCGATCTAACAGGTTGGGGATTTACTAGGTTGTTGGGAGTGGTACAAGTAGGTATTGTTTTGGTAAATTCGGCTCCTCTGATGGATTCCCAAGTAGTGAACACAAAAGAGGCGGAGGTTTCTAAAGATGACCCAGCCTCTTCGCACCAACACCTGTGAAACACCACCTATTAGTAATAGAGTACAAAAAAAAACACATAAGAAAACGAAGGGTAAATGAAAGACACACCTCTCGGAAGGGGATCAGGCATAGGAGTTTCCTCCTAAAGCAAGGACTTCACATTATTCCGGTTGGGTTATGACAGCAGGAGGCGATTGATTGATCTGTTCCAATAGCAACCGTTCTGTAAGTATCGCTAACATGCCTATCCGGCCCTCAAGATCAACCTTTCGTCCTCATCTTCATCAAAAGTTTACCATCTCTATTGCCAAGAACCCTCGAATGTTCATCATGTTGTCTTCACAAGGGCGGTGGTGGTGGGTGGTGTTTATTGCAGAGGCATGTGCAGGACTCTCAAGCATATTATCTCCCTGATCTGAGTAGGGAAAGCACATTTTCACCCTAGAAAGTCCGTAAAGCAACCGCTTATAGTACCGAAAGAGAGTTGGACAAAGGATTTTGATCATAGATTTCTTCTTTACGTCTCTTCGACAATACCCTAGGCCCACCTGGCACCTTCGGATCCCCTGTTCTTCTCGGCCTTTCTCTTGGCAGCAACCTGTGCTTTCCTTATCCTAGTCGGCCACTATCTTTAGGATCTCTGAGGCCTAACCCTTTGGTGTGAATCGTTCTTGCCGGGAACTTGCTCATCGTCACTAAGAGGAGTGGTAGTATGTTGGGGAATGACGTCTTGTTCGGTCAAGGCCCCCCAGCCTCGATAGTCATCCCGGAAAGAAAAGGAAGACATAAATACTCCGACATGGTAACAACTACAAAAAAAAACATGCCAGGTGAGAAAATAAAGGAAGGAATATACACAAAGTCGCAAATCAAATAAAGGAGGTAAGTGCCATCCCTCTCATTACCATTAGCCTGCCGGGATCTTTGATACAAAAGGTCGGAAACTCTTAGGAAATATTCCCAAGTGGTAGACAACCCAGCACTAAAAATAGCAGACCCGCTCGGATTACACGCATACTCAATAAGGTGGTTCGGTCAAAGCAATAACATCATCCTCATCGAACCCATCCTTGGGCGTAGGATCACTTATATCCGAATCATGGTGCCTCCAGCACATAGCATCCGGAAATGGCTCTTCGATCAATAAAAAAGGACAACGCCATTTCACTTTATCATACAAGAGATTGTTTCGTTCACAATCTTACCTCGATAATTCCTTTCCGGACCTTTTCTCGAATGAAAAAACCAATCCCTTGTTTGCTTAGTTTATAAATACATCCCGGAAAAGTTACCGAAGGACGATGTCAAGGCTTCGACTATACAAACTCGTATAAGGTCTTCGCGTTCAGCACAAGTAAGATAGTGGCACTTAGTTGAAGAGATATGTACATGAAATTGCCTAATCACGACAAAGATGAAAGGACGAAAAAGGGATACCCTTAGCCCGACAACTCAAAGTACTGTCATAGAGACCAAATTATACTCGTATCTTAAACATAGAGGAACCATTGTTCTAAACAGAAAATTTAGGCCATGACTCGAGAGAGTAAGCCAAGTTCAAAGGTTTCAATACCGTCTTATTCACTTCGGCATTCACCTTCAATCTCCTAGCCGTTGGATAATTATTTTCAAAACAACAAATACTTTTTGTGATTGAGTCTTAGGAACATAGAAGAGGAGCTTTAATCCCACATAGAACATGGAAGATCAATTTTTATTTTCTATGCTTATCTAAAAACATATGCAGAATTTTAATCTGATGCTTTATATATGGTATATAATGAACAACCACATGACCAAAAGCTTTTTTTCTCTAGGGATTATTTAGTTCTGTTTCTAATTTCAGGTTCGTAAATGACTTTGAAAACACAGACCCAAACACTATTTCTTTCAAGTAATAGAGTTATAGGATCATATACCAATGGTAATCAAGGCTCACCGATATTTGAAACCGAGGTCTGAGGAGCAGTCTTGTTCTTTCCACCTTTCGGACGTCCAGCTGTCGTTCTACCTTTTGCCGGAATATGAAGATGACTACTGATCGTAGCAGTGTAACCAACACTTCTTCTCTTCAAATTGATGCTTGGTTGAAATTACAATGTTTAATGAATGCATTGCTTTATGGCTTGTCTAGGGAGGATCTCAAGAACTTGCCAACTTGATACTCGATGGCCTGAAAGAAAAAATAGTGGCAACTTTACTACAACAACTCATTTAGAATGGCTAGAAAAAGAAATAATAAGTAACGAATGAGCTTAACAGAAAGGTGGGACCGTACCTGTCCGCGTATATGCCGGACAGGCTAGTAGTCCGAATGGGCCACATAAAACCCAAGCGAACCACTCAACCCAATCGAATCATTCCAGACCAAGCAAGCTATTCAAGTCTGAAGGGGCCACAAGAGTCCGAACGGGCCATAAAATTCCAAACGGGTGTCCGCGTATATACCAGACGGGCCCCACGTCCGAACGGGTTGTACGGGATCCGGACGGGCGTACTACATCAACCCAAAAGAAGACAACGTTAGACCCGATAAAGAATGACACCTCTTCAAACTATTGGACAATAGCAAGCACTTACGCAACATCACTATTCCGGGAATTAAGGAGCGTATGTCCCAAGGTGTTCGGACAAACAAGCGTGGGGTTAGTATAGGTCTTTGGTTTCGTGGTGAGTGGAGTATAGTATATATCTCCTATAGTGCAAACTTTCCACTAACCCAAGATACCGTAAGTAATTAATCACTAGGAAACTAATTAATACACGGGTCGGTAAAATTCCCACGAAGAAGAAGTCGTGAATTAAGATTTGGTGATAATATCGGATTCGTGTTAGACATGTTAAAAAGATTTTTTGGTTTTTGAATTATACTACAAAATCTTTAATAGCACACTTAACCTATAGAATACGATTAAAGAAACTAAAACCAAATTAAACTAGCATGAAAAATTAAACAAATGTGAATTTAATAACGTGAGCTACAATGAGAATTTTTAAAATCTATATCGCTTCTATACAAATTTTAATGACCTAAAAAAACACAAATTTAAAAAGAAAAATTTTAGGAAAAAAAGATTAGATTTTTAAAACTATTTTTGAATTTTTTATGAATTTCTATAAGAAAAATGAATTAATCAAAATAAATACCTTTTTCTAAAAATTAAACACTTAAAATCTTTATTTTATTTTTCAAAAAATACTAGATTTAAAAAGATAATTATTCAAAAAGATCAACATTTTCAACTATTTTTCTTTTTTCTTATGATTTATCTAGAAAAAAGTTTATAATCTAAAAACCTTATTTTTTAATTCTAGAAAATACAATTAAACTGGAAAAATAAGGAAAAATGCTTTTTAACAACTGAAAGGGTGCAGAAAATCAATGGCACAAAAAACCCTAATTTTTATAAACCAATTGTGCCCTAATTTTATCAATTAAAATCCTAAACCTAATTTTATAAAACTAAAATTAAAAATATAAAAACTATTTTATTTTTCCAAAAGACAGGGTAGAAAGTGTAATAAAAGAAAGAAAAGGGTAGGCGGGGTAATTATGATGAATTTACACTCTAATGAAAACGGGTAACCCTATACTATTGAACAATTACAAAACAGACCCCGCGATTCAGCTTATTTTTGGCTTATTAAAAAGTGAAAATAAACAAAAACTTAAAACTACAAAGTTGAAAAAGAGCTTATTCTCTACAACATTAATAAAAGCGCTTTTGACTTTTGTCCACTTAATAAGCTATAAAACTAGCTTTTTGTTCTGCTTTACAGAAACTAGTTCCTAACTACTTTTTTCAAACTCTTGCTTATTTCTAGCTTTTTACTAAATGAAAATGAAAACTAAAAGTTGTTACATGGAGCTTAAGATGTATACTGGAGATATCTAAAATGAAATAAGCTACAAGAGAACAAGATTTACAAAAAATTACTATTAAAAAGTGTAAGTTTCAGCTTATAACTGTTTTTAAGCTAAACTTAATAAGCTAACTAGCTTATTACTAAATCTTAGAAGCTGAATTTTTAGAATTAAGCTAACCTATGGACTATGAATACACCTAGATAAAAAGATTTTGAAATGATAACTAGAAAATAGAAAATCACAAGAAATAAGCAAGTAATATAAGCTGCTGTTAAACCACTTTTACAGGAACATTTCAGCTAGTCTAAGTACTTAAAAATGAAAATTAAGAGATGATTTATATTGAGCTAATGTAGATCTACAAAAGTGCTTAATACTAAATTCTAACTCCTATTTATAAATGCTAGAAGGAAGCTTAAAAAATGAAAGAGCAACAGCAGTATTAACTGTAGCTGCTGATATACTTGACCAAAACTAACTTGCAGGCTTAAATTTCTAAAGTGAGAACTTATATACTATCTATATAAATGTCTCTAATCCTGCATTAACCAACTTTACACTCTAAAATGCTTTAATTCCCTAAAATCTAAAGCTTCTTTACATTTAAAACTCCCCTGGTGCTAAGATCAACTTTTTGAACTTAAAGTCTTTGACAATCTACAAACTAACTTCCAAAAGTTATTTAAAACTTGTTAATACTACTTAACACAACTGTCCTATGTGAATATACCAACTAACCTTGACTTTAACAGTCAATTTCACCTCAATCCAAACACTCCTTTAAGACTAGCTGTCTAAACTAATTTGGCTTAAATTCTATTCTAAAACTAAAACAGCTAAGACCTTATATTTACTCAATCTAATTCTAACCTAATAAATCTATTTAGGCACTAAAGTAACTAGCTTATTAAAAAGAATAAGCTAGTTTCTTAGCTAGCTACTTACACTACTTTGACAGCATTAAAGAAAATGAGAAATTCAACAATAACTAAGCAATGAAAACTTAAAACAGATAAAAGACAACTAATCAAGCATGATTGAGCATAAATGAACACAAATGAGAATCAATAAGCAAATCTAACTAAGCTAAATTTATTCTAATTTGGAAATAAGAATTGAGACCTTTACTTTGTAGTCTCAGGCTACTAGGCTGCTCTTTCTGAATGAGCAGCCTTAATTCAAGTTCCTAACGGCTACCTTAGCCTCTAAACCAACAGGATATGAGCTCAATAAGCTAAATGAGCTTATTCTCTATAATGCT
Organism: Tanacetum coccineum; assembly: GCA_026074375.1. Taxonomy (NCBI): domain Eukaryota; kingdom Viridiplantae; phylum Streptophyta; class Magnoliopsida; order Asterales; family Asteraceae; genus Tanacetum; species Tanacetum coccineum. The sequence continues at coordinate 11,020 of BQNB010179002.1, forward strand.
TCCAACATTGATCAATATGAACTCAAATGAACCAATTTGAATGCTAATAGACTAAAACACAGTTCTTAGTAGATTTTTATAATACTTGAACAACCTGAGAATTAAAGAAACTCAATAAGCTAAATTAGCTTATTACAAGCTTAATAGCTAAAAACATGCTTAAAACATGAAAATTTGAACACGAACTAAATTCAACTTGCTTTATTTCTTAGAAATGAAGAGTACAAGTTCAAATATAGAAGGTACAACTGAATTTGAAAAGTGTTGAAAGCTTAATTCGAAAAAAATGATGAACAGTACTTAAAAGAAAAATTACAAAGTAAAATTTGAAAAATTAACTAACTCCTAACTCTGAAGGCTTGAGCTTGTATTTATAGAAAGATGATGATGAGAGCTTCACACCTCCACAGCCCTTGATCTTTTTCATTTTGAATCCAAGCCGTTGGATCTCTTGTGCCACGTGTTTGGACCAATTAGAAGCTGCCAAGTGTGCGTAATGATGTGGCAATGAGTAAATACGAGGTATAGTTGAGTGTAGAGGAGCGGGGGTAGTGATTCAGGGTGATTGGGTTTGATTCGAGTTTGGGCGGGAAAAATCGTTGGAAGGTGGTTAGGGGATTAAGCCGCGCTTGTTATGTTTGAAACTTTGAATAATTGGCAATACAAGTCCTTGTGGTTTATTCCCAAAATTTGTAGTGTAAAAGTAGTTTCGGAATTAACACTTCTGGCCCTTGTGGTTTCTTTCTTCTTTTTCCTCTTTATAAACAATCTTTCCATCTTTGACAACTTTAGTCCTTTGTATTTAAAACTTCCAAATAAGCCTTTGAATGTTGAAAACTTGTCAACATTGGTCCTTTGACTTTTATTTTGGCTTTCTTCCTTGTATCGGGCTGATCCGGCTTTAGATTGGCTTCCATTCTTCACTCTTGTCTTGTCTTTTCCGTTTCTTTGTCAGTTTTTGATCGTTTTTGCTTCTTTTTGTCTTTATTATCCTTTCCTGCACAATAGACACAAAAGCACACATTTTTCTATCCTTTTGGCATTTTCTTGGCTTTTATTTGGCAAAATCCCGGGTATTTAATACATACAATTAAGCATTTATCATGTATTTACGCATTTCTTGCTGTTTGTGTATTTTACACATTCTTGCTGAATGTGTAAATACACATTCTTGCGGAATGTGTATTTTACACATTCTTGCTGAATATGTATCTTCTTCTTGCGGTTTGTGTAATTTGTCAAAATTTGTGATTTGTGTGTTTCAGGGGTAAAATTTCTTGCGGTTTGTGTCAATTTATGAACAAAAACTTAGCCGAAATTTTTAACAAACCCTATAATCAAGGATCATTACACAGTGCACATTAAAACATCATTCAAAGACAAAAACACAAATAACATTGGTCATGGACTCCAATTTTGACCATTGACTTTGGTTGACTTTGACTGAATTATGGACTTTAATTAGTTGGACAATTTCTTACTATTGACCTTAGTTTATTGATTTAATTTAGATGACAAACCAGACTTAATTACTTGAAACATAAAACACAAAGTCACTTAAAACCAATCATAACACCAAGAATAGTCTGTCTAATTAGTAACATATATATTTGTCTGTATATAAACTGTATTAGATAAAAAAAAATTAGCAGAAAGATGAAGCAAGATAAAGCCAAACTAATTGCCTGTGATGAAAAATATTTTTGGTTTTTCTTTTGTTTTTTATCTGATAATTATACTAATAAAAGAAAATGAAAAATATTTTTGTACTTTTTATATTTTTATAGAAGAAAATATT
>BQNB010179003.1:0-12817 GCA_026074375.1 Tanacetum coccineum
CAATTTTCAAACCCCACCCTAAAGTATGGTAAATGTTACAAACCCGAGATGCAAAAGAAAATATTTTTTTAAAAACAATTTCTAAAACACACCCTGGACTTTAATCTATTCACGACTTTTTTATATAACAAACTTTGTTTATCAATTATTGAACTCATGCTTATCGATTTATTCGGAAAAAAAATATCATTGAAAAGATTATCGAATTGCGAATTAAACGAGCCCAATATTGAAATAATTCTGACATGCGTATGCTTTTATAAAAAATGTTGAAGTTTAATATATATATTTAAAAAACAGTTTTCAAAACGCACCTTGAAGTATGTTAAATGTTACAAACCCAACCTTAAACTTTAAATATTTACAAAACGCCCCCTCTATCGATTTATTCGGGGAAAAAATGTCGTTGAAAAGATCGTTGAATTGCTTATAAAAAAATGATGAAGTTTACCGAGGTGGAGAAAATATTTTTTATAACCCAATTTTTAAAATTACCCTCAACTTTAACCTATTTACGACTTTTCTATAGAACAAACTTTATTCGTCAATTACGGAGCGCATATCTATCGATTCATTCGAAAAAAGCTTCGCTGCAAAGATCGTCGAATTGCGAACAAAACGAGCCCAATATTGCAATGGTTCTGACATGCTTACGATTTTATAAAAAACTTTAAGTTTAATATATATTTTAAAATGTTTATGGAAATAGTTTTAGGGTTATCGGTTTGTTGCAAGCTGAATCTCAATGACTGAAAAATAGTAGTTGGCGTTATCGGTCCGTTGCAAAAATAGTCTCGCGCGCTTCGCGGCAACGCGCGGATGACAAACCTCGTTATAAGGCTAAGTGTTATGGTGAGCGCACAGGCGACCGCCACCTCAGGGCCAACTCAGCTTTCTCTCTCCTAGACCACACACATATCAAACACCCGTTATGGTGACCGCACAGGCGACCGAACATTTTTTTTCTTAAAATTAAAAAACATTACATTAATAATACATATTAAAATACGAAAATAAAAATACGAACTAAAAATGTAAATATTCAAATATTTTTATTCATAAACTAAAAATGTAAATATTTACGTAAACGTAAACGTACGAAATTAATAAAATTTAAATACAGATTATAAGAGTTGGATAAGAAGTTGTGTGATAAAATGAATGATGGTGAAGAGTATTTATAAGGGAAAAGTAGCTGTTGGAATAGTAGCCGTTGGAATAGTAGTTGTTTGATTTCAAATTTGAAAATTACATTACGAAATTTAATAACAATATTGAATTTGAAAATTACAATACGAAATTTGAAAAATGCAATAATATAAAAAAAACATTACATAATAATGTTAAGGTAATGAATTAACCACTGCCACTTTCACGAATCGTATCCTTACAGAAAACTTGAACCACATTTCTCTTTGTAATATTAAGGTAATGCATTGTTGGTTTAGGAGAAAAAACTGAAACATTAGCAAGTATCAAAGCAACTCCTACAGTAATATCCTTTCAATAACCACCCTCACCAATGACTTTGTGATGTATTGTACCTTAGAGATTTTTCATAGTCACAGTTAGATCGCCAAGCACATTCGAAGAACAAGACTTGACTATTGCGACAACTTGGTCAAGTTTCCTATTTTTCAGAAAGTTTTTGATGTCTCCCAAACATCCAGTTACAGTGCCACCATTAGCGTTCACATAGTTAGTGGCGCTAACCCACGACTCACTATTAAAATCATCATCCTCACCCACATCCTCAACAACTTTATGCATATATTCTTGTGTCGACATTAAAGTCCCATCCGAATCAAGAATAAAAACCTTTTCTTTAAGCAGCTTGGCTTGCTGAACAATACTCGCAGGACCGGGTATTATCCTAACCGGATTTGGACAATACCCGCTTGGCTTGGCTTGCTGAACAATACCCGTAGTACCGGGTATTATCCTAACTGGATTTGGGGTTGAGGGAGATGGTTCAACACGTGTGCTACTAGACGGACGCAGAACGGGTGTTAAATGAAGATCGGAATCATCTATATGAATTCCCATGGATCATTTTCGTTATTGAAATTGGAATCAATTTGAAAGAGTTGGATAAGAAGTTGTGTGAGAAAATGAGGAGATAGTGAGGGGTATTTATAACGGAAAAGTAGCCGTTGGATATTATTACAATACGAAATTTAAAACTAGATATTACAATACGAAATTTAAACACAATACTCCTTATTTGTTTTTTAAATGCATCCAAACAAATTTGTGATTTAAAATTGTATAAAAAATAAGATTTTATAGTGAATGGAGGAGAGTTTAATTTTTTTTAAGTAAATTAAACATTTATATGGGAACGGTAATATTTTTTATTTGGACATGCTCCATTTTTTCGGTCGTGTGTGAGACCGAAAGAATTGAAAGGTCTGGGGGGACGCGTCCTATTAGTTCGTTCGTAGTGGAAGGAGACGCATTCTTCGGTGTCCACCTAGAACGACCCACCGAAGCCTAAGTTTTCGGTCTCATTAGGTTCAGCCTAAACATTTTCCCAAAATGTGAATTTTTATCGGATACACTGGATAAAAAGAATTCTCATAAGTTAGTTGAGAAACACGAAAGAAGTCATATCAGTTGTGAAGATCGATGTTCCAGTAGAGTATTTTGGTTGGTGTGCATGTTGTGTTGTGTTGTTTGTTTGTTTGTTTTTGAGTGAGAATAAATAATACTCACTCTCCACTCACTCACTCAACAACACACACACAGTCACATACTAAAAACACACCTTGTTCCCAAAATTAATTACTGTAAGATTTAGGGTTTATAATCATCAGCTATTTGATCGATCAAAAACCCAAAATTTGAATGGCGAAAACGAAACCAGGAAAGAAAGATTGCGATTCCTACACTATCAGAGGCACCAACAAACTTGTCAGACGTATATCTTCATCTTATTCATTTTTACTCCTTATTGCATTCTGGGTCATGTTTTATAACGTTTATCTGTTTTCACCTTATCATAAAGTTTCCATTTTTACTTGTTTTTTTTTATACTTTTGATTACATGCATTTTCGGATTTGGGTTTTTGGAGAAATGTCAAATTAAGGCCTTAATGACAACTATTAACATAAAAAAAAGTGACATTATTCAATACAGATTGTTAATTCCTTCTATTTTTTTTACTTAAAATGTGGCCCTAATAAAGTTTAAAAGTGTCTTTGTTTTTACTTACTCTATATGATCTGAGTAAATATTTAATACCATTTATTTATCTCACATAAATTTTGGTTGTAATGTTGTTTCGGGTTAATGAATAAACAAAGTTTTCATTTTCACTTGTGTTTGACATGTTTATGTTCTACTGTCTGTTTTTCTACCGACTGTTTGACGATAAAGTTTTGGTTTTTACCATCCTTTACTTGTTTTGATGCAATATTTATATGGTTATTGTTTACGTTCTAGTGTGTGTTTGTTTAGACTGTTTGACGATAAAGTTTTGATTTTTACCGTCCCTGACTTGTTTTGATGCAATATATGGTTATTGTGACGCTACCATCCTTGACTTGTTTTGATGCAATATATGGTTATTGTCACGCTGTTTACGGTTGAGTTGTTTCTATGGTGTTTTTACTTATTGCTGTCTTTTGTGACTGGGGACTATACATGTTTACAGGCTTGTAACGATGTAGTGTTAGTGTGTGTATTTTTATGTCTTTGTTTAGGTTGTTTTATGATAAAATTTTTATTTTGACGTTTATTACATCTTTAGATGGTCGATTTTATGTTCTTTAGGGTCAGTGTAATGATTGTATGGAGTGTTTACTGTGAGTTTATATACATTGCTTGATATAGTTTTGATTTTGACTTGATTTGAAGTTTAGTGCATCCATATATGGTTATTATGACGGTCTAGGGCTACGGTGTCATATTTATGGTGTTCTGACTTGAGCTGACTTGTTTTGGAAGTTGATTACATACATGCATATGTGATTATTATGAGGGCGTCTAGAGTTAATGTGTTAATTTATGGTGTTTTGATTGTGTGCTTGACTTGTCTTGAGGCAGCTGGTGACTGTGTGTTAATGAGACCTTCTGATTCTGATAAGCCACCCTATGTGGCTCGTGTTGAGAAACTTGAAGCTGATCATAGGAACAATGTGAAGGTTAAGGCTAGATGGTATTATAGACCCGAAGAGTCGATTGGTGGGAGGAGACAGTTTCATGGTGTTAAAGAGCTGTTTTTATCAGATCATTATGATATGCAAAGTGCTCATACGATTGAAGGGAAGTGTATCGTGCATTCGTTTAAGAACTATACGAAGCTTGATAATGTTGGTACCGAGGATTACTTTTGTCGGTTTGAGTATAAGGCTGCTACTGGTGGGTTCACTCCTGATCGAGTTGCAGTGTGAGTCATACACGTCCATTATTATATCAAGTTGCTGTCTTGTAGTTAATTTGAGAGTTTTATAAACTAATGGTACTAAATGGGGTAATTTTTCTTACTTGAAGGTACTGCAAATGTGAAATGCCGTACAACCCGGATGACTTGATGGTTCAGTGTGAAGGCTGCAAGGACTGGTATAAATTGTTTTCACACTCTTGAACTTTGTTTGAAAATAACGTATGTTTAGAACCGAGTTAAATGTTAGACTTCATATATTCAAAACGTGTATGAAGCTTATTAAAGGGTCAGGATATAAGAAAGGTTAACAAAGATGGTAGGTCTATCTATGATTAAGTTGAGTTATACTCGTTTAATGATGCTTTTATTACCATAATAAGAAATGGTTCCATAAATCATGATTCAAGTGATAATAAACAAAAAGAATCGTCTCATAAATGGTTTCTATAATATAATGTAACACAACTAAAAACACGGGGCCACTTGGTTTGATACTTTATACCAAAAGAAGAGAATTACTTCCATATTGGATATTGATTTGATTCAACAGTATACATGGGGATACTTGGTTTGATACTTTGATACCAAATTACAAATAGAAGGGAACCACTTCCATAATGGATCTTGATTCTGTGTGAGAATCTTTGCCCTATTAACGTGTCATTTTTCTGCTTTATATATTTGCTAAATTGTGTTATTATCACGTCATTTATCTTGATTTTGGATAAGTGAATTTGATCTTTCGGTGATTTTGTTTTTAATCAATCGTTGCTGAAAATGTGTTTAACGCCTTACATTTCTTTCCCCACTGTTGCTTTGGTATGGTAACAATCAAGAATTGGTCATTTTTGTGGAGTCTTTTTCTGTCTTTTCCCCTTATTCCCTGTGGTATCTGTAATTTGTTCAATTGAGTTTGAGATCTACTTGATATCAATATTTTGGCCTATCATTGCCTCAAAAGTGATAGTTATTGGTAGCCACAAACATATCTTCACTACTACCAAGTCAAGCATTTCTGTCGTCCCTGATACAATACTGCTATCGAAAATGGCTGGTTTTTATAGTACTTCAAGATATTAATCTTTAAAAGTTAGGATCTTTTATCTCTTTAATATTGCCAGAAAGGCACTCTTTGTGAATAAGGGATGGCATAGGTTGGTGATGTGATTTGGAAAAGACAAGCATATGGGTTAACATCTGTGTTTTGAGCTTTTGTGGTCGAGTGATAGCATTCAATAGCTAAAGGCTTCTTGTTTTACTTTAGTTTTTTAGGCGACAAATCCCTTTCATTTTTGCCTCCTTTTTCCTTCCAACCTTTCCTACTACTCCCTCTCCTAACAGATCTATGCTCTTATTATAGTTTACTAACATTATGAAATGCATCAGGGGAGTGAGGTTATAGATGATAAACAAATATAGTCAGGTCACTAGAAAGTAGAAATCTTTGATCTTAGATTGTCGATCATCAAGGTAGGGTCCTTATGTTGCTTGCACACACGCACACACACAGAGACATACATACAGTCTTGTCCAGAAATGTCAGAACACAAAACATGCACACACACATGTATACATGCAAAAATATACACACATATGTCCAAATGGAAAAGCATGTACAAAATGAGCGTGTAAGCGTTAGGTACATTTATACAGACAAATTTTTATTCCTTGGGTGGCTGGTGATTTGACTATTATTATCATGGCTATGTTAGATGTTAGCTAATAATTTTGAATATCTTGCCGATTGTTCTGCTAGACTAACAAGTAAATATGCTTTTTATATAAACAGGCTAGCAATTATACTTTATACACATGTCAGAGTGGCTTATCTTCCAAGTGCTTCGGTAAATTTTGCAGGTTTCACCCTAATTGCATGGGCATGACAATTGAAGAGGCAAAGAAACTCGAGCTGTTTATGTGCGCAGAATGCGCATCCGATGATGATGGTAAAAGACCATTGAACTCGATCCCAGTATCACCATCTTCTGATGGCACGGTGAGAATCCATTTCATCATTCAATTTTACCATCACAGGGGTCTTTTACAAAAAAACTTAACTGCAAGGCATTTTCATGGCATTGCAGTAATGAATATGTTAAATGGTTATTATTGTATGCTTAATATTTCCCTGCAACTGCATCAGTCTTGGGGGAGGTGTGATTACTAGTTGAATCATTGTGCTATCCTACATAGATACGATAATGGTGTTATATATGTTGTGCATGCTTATTATCATGTGAAAATCTATAGTGACTACCATATTCACTATGTAACTCACCACCAGTTCTTAAGTTTTTAGATTAGCTTACTCTGTGCTGCTGTTGATACGAGTTTACTGTAAATGTACGTGGTTATGTCTTTTATAATGTAGCGTTGACCCAAATTTTTGTTCATTCAGCTTTTATTTAAAGAATTTAATGGTGTCTGCTAACCATTACCAAACTGCAGTAAATGGTTCTAGTAATCATCACCAAGTTGGGTTGGTGTAGTCAACCATACTTGTCTATCTGCTATTTTGAATTTTTTAGAGGATCGAGACTAGTCCTTAAATATGTAATTTGTAGCAAAAGCATCTCTATGCTGGACCATATGATATCAGTAGTTATTGATGGTTTATATATGTCTCAGCTCGCCTAAACATTTAATGTGCTGTTGCAGGTTGAGCCAAAACGCAGAAAGCGATGAGTGGTGAAGGAGGTAATTATTTTCTTGAGTATTAGCTTCAGGTTTGTTGTTGTGGGGAAATATGTATAGTGCAAAGAAGAGAGTGTGCTTGCACAATCAATAAGCTTTCTGTTATTTATTGTGTGAAATATCCCATCTATCTTTGCCTTTGTTAATGCTAGACTAGTGTTATGAGACTTTCGTAGTTGAACCAAAAAATAAACTTAGTGCACGAGTCCGTGGAAAACACAATTAGTTTGAAGTGTTGTCATGTGTAGTCTTGCCTTTCCTATTTCCATGACTTTTTTGGTATTTGTTTTATCTGGCAATCCGTCTATACACATGCACTTGTATGAACCAGAATGCATAGACAAAATTTGATCATATTTATACTTATTGTATGAATGGGTAAACTTAGGTTATGTTGAATTTTCAACGGCTCAAATGGGCAAAGTTAATAGAATCAAACTCATCTAACTAAATAGCATGGGTCAAACGGGTCGAACATCTAGAGTGTATACAAATGCATGAAACATGGGTCATTGAAACTTTGTTTTTTGTTGCATTTGATTCATTGGGTAAGCCGATGACCAGCACTTCATGGCATAGATGATGACATGGCAGATGATCTTGCATTTATCATTAGTATGGTCAGTAAGAATGCTGACATGTCAATTGCCAACCAACAAGAAAAGCCACCTCATTTGCCACATCAGCGGACTCAGATCTGTCAATTGCGACGAATGAGGTTTAAATCATTGTTGTACTAATGTAGCTAATCGAAAAGTGTTAAGCTTTGAGTTTGTTAAAAGTACTAAACAATCAACTATTTCGACTTGTTACTCCACCCGTTCGTTTCTCCCTACCCATATATGGGTAACCCGTACACGTGAGTGTGCGCACGTACACACAAGATACATGTAGTATTCTATTAAAATGGATGTCTACACTACTATAATTAGGTGCATGATAACATTAGATACATGTAGTATTCTATTAAAATGGATGTCTACACTACTATAATTAGGTGCATGATAACATTTGGTGAAAGTCTCAAAGCACACAAGACCTTGTCCAGGTCATGATGGCTGTTTTTTAGTTATCAAACACTTAAGAGAAAGTTAGTCCTGATTATAGTCTGTTTGACCCGACTTGGACTAGTACTGGGGCTTATGATCTGTGGAATTTGACTTTACCCATTCACTTGACTTGGCCAAAACGGCTGGCCTGGTCTTTGGGATTGCTTTGATAGTCGACGTTGATTATGGGTTCAGGTTTGATGTTTTAAAATGTCCAGAAAAGCATTCATTATCTAGGTGTTCTGATGTAGAAGCTTTACTATTTTTATACTACTTAAAAGTTAAATTGCTTAAAAGTCAAATTAGACTGCTAAAATTGCATGATTATGTCCTAAAACGGCATTAGTTTCTTCGTTCATGCACAAAAGCACTTGACTTTCAACAGTAGCTTATGCATTATTTTATCTTGATGGCTATCTTTTAACTTCCGAACATATAAAGAAAATTAGTTCTGATGTTGCTCTGGTTGACCTCGCTTAAAGTACCCGTTTCCTGGTTAACGTTGATCTGTGGAATTTGACTTGAACCGATCACTTGACTTGGCCGAGATGGTTGAAGTTGATATCGGTCCGGGCTTTGATGATAATAATGTACAGAAAATCATATGATTTTCCAGGTGTTATGAGGTCAAAGTTTTTATATTAGTTAAGCCGCGTAAAAGTCAGATTAGACTACTAAATTGGCATAATTATGTCTTAAATGGTGGATTGTAGATGCAACTAAAATGGCACTAGCTTTCTTAGTGCATGCACAAAAGCACTGAAGACTTACTTTTCTTGTGGGTTTGGTAAATTTGTGATATATAAGTCACGTAATGGTCATTTTTGCTTTTCTTTGAAAAAGTTGACACCTATTATTTGTTGATATTTTTTTCACAAGGTTCCAACTTTTCTTTACTGTAGTAAAATAGACTGGTCATTGGAAGAGTTAAAACAGTATTTGAACTATCAGAAATAAGAGAATATCTCATCTAATAGTAACCAATTTTATATAGGATTTTTCTAAAGTTAAAGAAAGCCTCATGCGTGTCATTTCTTAAATGGTTAGTTAATAGTTGTAGGGCTTGATATAAGGACACTCAATAGCTGCTGACCATTCAGAAGATGACACACATGTTGTGAATCCTTTTTTAACTTGTGCCATCACAAAACTTTGTAACATTCTTGTGAAATGACTGTTTAAAGTGTTCATACATGCATCTTTGTATCTTAGTAATAAACAACCACCTCTTAATTTAACTACGCTCAACGAACTTTATGTCCAATCAATATAAGCAGCTTTGAAAAAAAATCACTAAATAATAGTAACAATGTTTGAAAAGTAATCCGTTCAAATCTAACATAAAAAGTTACACAACAATAAAATAATGTTTGAATAGTAATCCGTTCAAGTCTAACATAAAAAGTTACACAACAATAAAATACTATTGAAACTTTAAGGGATTTTTTTAATCAAATAAAATTAAAATAACTAAATTAAAACATATCTCAAACTTGATTAATATTTAATGATTTTCACCTCAAAAATAAGTAACTTTTTTACAAAATATCAGACTAAGGTTTCGTTTGTTTTTTCAAAGGTTTTACCTCTTTATCTGCAAATCATGTCTGCAGAAGAAGAGGTGCATCTAAGCTCTTCATCTGCAAACAAGAAGACCATTTGTTTTTTTATATTGAGGTACTTCTTTCATTATTTTCTTTTTCTTTTTCTTTTTACTAGATTGGTTCATGATTTGAGCATATAAATTCTTATGTCAAATAATAAAACAATATTTGACCTCATCACATGTAAGCGCTTTAAAAATAGAGTATCGAAGGACAAACAAAGTGAATGCAGAAAAGCTATTGACATAACATAAAAAAGATTTCCAAAGTCACATTAAATTATCAAAAATACTTAAAACATATATCATATTATGCCGTCGTATCAACCACTTTGCTTCAAATTGTTGATGCGATTTGAATCTCTTTAAATTAGTCAATATATTGGCGGTCGGAATAAGGATTCCTTTGTGTGGTTGAATACAACTTGTATCTTCTTCAAAAAAAAAAAATTTTTTTTTTTTTGTTTTTTTTATTACCTCCTTCGTCTTTTTGCAAGCTAATACATTTTTCAATTGTCAAGTTGAACTATTTTGATTGATAATACGTAGAAAATAGCTATCTTTAAACCCTCTCTTTGAGTATAGAAAATTATGAGTGCAAAAAATGCCAATCGTAATAAGTATTTTCTTTGTGTTATGAGTTGAAAAAATGTGTCATCTCTTTAATATTCGGAAAACGTAGCTTTCAATGGCACAATGAAGCTACGTTCAAAGATCTCGTTCTAAGTTTTGCATTGCGAAGTATTGTTTGTGGTTAAACTTTTCTTTTCTATTCAATGCATCGCTTCGCCGAAAAGAATCTCCTAACCAATATTCTCACATTGCGATATGTGCCAGAAAACCCTCGTATCTTATTTGTGTGGTTGCGTAGCAGCGTCACAAAGTTAATATTTGTCTGTTACAATTATCTATAAGTAAATATTTAAGTAATAGTTACAAAAATAAATATAAATAATGAATTATTCGATATGTACCTTGGAGTGGGGGTAATGGAAATGGTTTTGGCATTTTGATTTCTTATTGCTTCTGAAAGATTCTTGAATTCATGGAGTTTACACGTCTTCATACCTGGCAACAAGAATAAAGTATTACATCATATTAAAATCAAATATTGCCAAAACATTTTGATAGCAATCATCCTTTCTCTTCCTATATATAAGACGTTGTTTGTTTAGTAGGTACACGTGCATGTTATCGAAAGTTTATCCAGTGCGCCGACTAACTCCCTTAAATAATAGAGTTAGTATTTAAAATTTGATGTGAAATCCAAATGGTCACATAACTAAAATAGTTACTCTTTACCTTCTAATATTTGTCCGTAGTCTCCTATTATGGCTCGAAAACGGTTGGATTAGATATAAATTTGTTGAGTATTATAATTTGTTTAGCAAACACACCATTTTAGCCAACATCTTCATGAAAAAGAACTTAGGATTCTTTGAGTTGAATTGTGGAAATCTGTTTTTTTATGATAACATTACGTTGATTGTAGCCTAACATAATAAAAACATAGCATTTTTTCTCGAAGGTGATACATGTTGCTATCCTGTTTATCACCCTTTTACTCGTAAATGTGTTGAAAGCGGATAAAGGAATCATGGTGAATGCGTTGCAACTTAAACACATTGTCTTATCATTTACTTTGCAATAACTCCAATGTAAATGATGGGATCCTGACTATTGTTGAAATTGTAAATTGATGACCTGACATTGTTGAATTATTATCTCTTTTTCTTTTCTTTTTCCTTGACCGAACGTAGCAAAGATAATTAAACATAACAATAATGAGTTCAAGTTGTTGATTATAATCCATAATGAGCCCTGTATATTAGATATAAAAAAATAAACTTAAACTTTAAATAACTGTTGGGAATAAATCTTCACAAGAGTTAATACTGCCAAGGTATAACTAACAGTACTAATGGAGTTAGTACTACTAGTACATACTTAGTACTGCCAGAGTTAGTTAATACTGCTAGAAGAAAGATTAATACTGCTGATAGTCAAAGCTGTTGACTTGGAGATAAGGATGAAAAGAGATAAATAAGGAATGTATATCTTTTATATTTTAGGAAGATTTGTATTTGAATATAATTGTAACTGATCCTAAAAGTTTGGTATTTATCTTGTAAAGGACTCCTTGTGGTGTATAAAAGGAGATCCTGGGTTAAGATTTAATATGCTTATGCTTAAGAGATAGAGACACATCTTAGAGAAAGAATGTTGTAATAGCTTCAAGGTTTGTAACCCTAGTACTAATCAAGAGTACTCGTATTATCAATAATATTGAAGCAATTTTGTGTTTTATTCATTGTTCTTTGTTTTGGTACCGTTCCATTGAGAAATACCTCTAGAGTATCAAAGTGTAGATTCCGCATACACTTTGATATACAAACAAAGTCTCAACCATTGTTATTTTGGATTTATCCAAGGTAACATACTCTTTACAAGGTAAAGAATCGATCAAGGCGTGTGATCAACAGCCAGAGCTAAGTGCTCCTCCACCTCCTCCTCATCCTCATCCTCATCCTCGGCGTCATCCCCGTGTGAATCGCCATCATCATCATCTCCATCCTCTCCCCCATCCATGGGATTGTCAACAGGACCATCCTTTGTCTCATCATCCTCATACTCCCTTGGATCCTCTTCTGGATCTGACTCAACAACATATCCTGGTGACTCAGCAGTAGGTGAAACAATAGGAGGTAATGGCTGCTCCTTAGCCGAAAACACATGCTCATCCTTCAATGATATATACTCAGGGTACATAGGCTCTGGCACATAGTTAAGATCATGTGGCTGTATGAACATAGACTCACGCTCATCCTCGTCCTGTGGTACTGGTGGTGTCTCTGGCCCCTCGGGGCTAGGTATATAATCCGGTGATGGTGGGGCTACCGGTTTCATATGGAGTCCATCGTATCCATATACGATGACTCGTGGAGAACCACTGTCCGACAGCTCCTCGTCAGCTCCCCAAAATACCCTTCCTGGCTCAGAATCGGTGTAGATGGAAGTGTAGGTAACCGCAGATGATGCAGAAGACATGACTGCTGTAAAAACAAAAATAACTTATATAAGTA
>BQNB010179004.1:2598-12817 GCA_026074375.1 Tanacetum coccineum
CTATTAATCTACTCTATGTGACTAAATATGAAGAATAAAAAAGACTAGACTGAAAACGGAGTTAAAATGAGCTTGAAAATGAGAAAACAAAAAAACGGGGTCGAAACCTGTTCTTTAAAATGTAAAATTTTGCAAAAATGACCCTACGAAAGATTTTCTATTTTTCCTAAGTGAATACTGATAAAATAAAATTTTCTAAAAAAGAAAAATATTTTTTATACTTTTACTTAATTTATTATAATTAAAAAACAGTTTTAAAGAAAATAAATTATAAAAAATACTAAACAAAATAAGAAAATTCTCAAAAAATACAAAAAATAAGCTTAAGGTATGCTGGATCCTAGAAAAATAAGCTTGTGTTCCCAGCTTATTGGAATAAGCCAGGAATAAGCTAAAACAGGTTTGGGCTTAAAGAGCTAACAAAGGCATATATTTATTGTTGGTGCAAGGTCTTACACGTGAAAGACCCAAGGGCAGATGGTAAGGGAGAGTGTGTGTGAGGCTTTGCAAAGGGGGGAGGTCTGGGGTTCGAATCCCAGCCTCTCTCATTTTGTAAAAACATTTTTTTTCAATTTTTTTTTTACTTATAAAGGACTAAAAAATAAGCAACATTTAAAAAGGCACTTTTTTACACAAATGAAAATAAGCAAACATATAAGCAAAACAAACTGGCAGTCATAACTAACTAAGTCTAAAGGCTCATTAAGCTAAACTGTTAAGGCTAAAGGACAAATAAGCAAGCTAAATTGATAAATAAGCAATGACAGAATGATATCTACACTAAATAAGCCTAAAGCAAACTAAATAAACACAACCTAATAAGCAAATAAGCAAGGAATTTAAGCAACATTCATACTAAGACTAAGTGCACTAAGCTATAACTAAGGGGCTTAATTGCAAAATAAGCTAAGGATATCATGGCGTAAGCAAAAACAAGGGATTCCTAAACCTAATAAGCCAACAAATAACTAAACTAAGCAAAGAGACAGCATAATAAGCAAGCAAAGTGTAAATAAGCTATGGGTCCAAACTGCAGGCAAACAGTCCTAAGGGCTCACTTTGGGGCTTAATTTTAAGCACTCTAAAGGGGTCTTCAAAGCTTAAGCTTATAGGGGCTTATAGCTCAGCCTATGAGCTTCCTAGAAAAGCCAAAAAAAAAACGAGCTTAAATGACCAAAAACAGACAAAAACTGCCAAATATATGTTTGTTTTGCATTTGTAATGTGCAGGAAGTGGATATCAACAAAAAGACAGAAAACCAAGCCAAAATGACAAAACTGAGCATGGAATGGAAAAGACTGTGCAAAATCAAGGCCAAAGTCCAAAAATGCCAAAGGACAAGCAATACTAGAAGAATAGGCATCAAACCGGAGCCGGAACTGAAGAAAACTATTTGAATGCAATCTAAACCATCGGATGGGACCGGGAAACCCAATAGTATAAATCAATGTATGAAGACTGTGAAGACCAAATGGGCCCTCAATCAATTACAACAGCCCATTTGTGTGCAATTGACAAAGACTGTGAAGACTTTGAAGGCCCAATCCTAGCCCAGTTACAGCCAATCTCAGCCATTGTACACACAAAACCCACTTCATAACCTTATTGGGCTTGAAAAAGCCCAATAACCCCACCTAAACCTTATTGGGCCCAAACCCAAACTCAATTGGGCCCAATACAAGCCCAAGCCCAACAAAAGCCCACAATCCTTTTTATAAAACATAAGGACCAAAAATGTAAATTTTAAAACTTTGTTTTATAATTAAAAATGAAAAAATAAAGAAAAGGGGCCAAAAATGCCAAGTTTTAAAAGTTGTTTTATAAAGAAAATAGAAAAATACAAACACAAGGGCCATTTTTGCAAATTCCCAAAACCTCTTTTATTCTTTTAAGTTATAAACAGCAGGGACCATTTTTGCAATTGTCCTAAACTCTTTTTCTTTTAGTTATAAAAACGACAAGGACCAAAACTGCCACTTTCTAAACTTGTGTATAACTGAAATTCGGCTTAAAAGAGAAATGAAAAGAGAGAGAGAGTTGAGGGACCATTTGTGCCTCTTCCCCATTCTTTTCGTTTAAACCCTGCAACCCACCCCTGTCGAACCCACCTTCGCGCCAAAACCATACCACCCTTTCCCCACGGTTTCAAGCCAAAACCACCTCCCAAGTACCCTTACAGCTCACCCCTCACCTTTTCCCACCTTACCCTGCCCCTATAACCCTTCCCAATTGGAAAACACTCAACCCCGTACCCCCCTTTCAATGGTGAGATGGTCTATAAGGCCAACGAAGGGCTAGGATTAAATGTGAGGCTTCCTACTCTCACAACAAACACAGCCCAAGAGCTAGAAATGTTTGAAGTCCTCTATAAAAGAGAAGAAGACAACCCGAAGAAATCATCTTGTTTTTTTTACTTTCTTAGCTAAAATTTTAATTAAGTTTGCTTTAAAATTGTTGTACTCAGTTATTTTTTAAGTTTTTGTTGTAATACTTGCAGTTTAAATAGAAGTATATGATTTTTCTGAGAAAAATTGCTATTGTCGACATTCAAGTCATCATTTAAGCTGTTTATTCTGTTTTAACTTGTTTAGAACATGTGTTAAGAAGTTATTCAAAACTCACTTTGTAATCACTTATCTCAGCTTTTAGTTCACCAAAAATCAGTTAAAATCGTTTTTATATAAATAAGGGGGTGTATTGGATAGTCATCAAAATGGTCATATAGGGTTTGTTGTGGGTCAGCTCACCTCAGCCAACTTTGGCTGATGTGTGTAGCTTTATTAGGCCATTTAAATCACCATTTTAGTTTCTGAAAATAAGTTATTTTAGAGATGCCTTTTGGTTTCTGTCAAAATTTGAATAAGCCAATTCAAGCTAAACCACTTAAGCTGCTTATGCAGCTTAAGCACACTTTTGTTGTGCTCTTTGTTGTTGTTTCTAGCCAATAAACCCAACCCCTTGTTCTGTCTTTTAACTTGACCAAGTATAAGTCAAAGTTTGGATTTGCCATTTTTTTTAAGAACCCTCACTTTTAAGTCCTAATCATCAACTTGTTTTAAGCTCACCTTTATAAACCAAGTTTGTAAAAGTACAGCACATAGGAGACCCTTTTAATCTGTTTGTGGTTTGTTTTTGGCTCATAACTCTTTAGAGCTAATTGCTAAGCTCAAAAAGACCCTAAGTTCACTGTGTTGCCCTCCCCTGTGCTGAGCACCATAACTCAGCCACATCTTTCTAGCTATTTAGAATTATGTCACTTAGGATTTTTTAGCTTTTTATTGTAGCATATACTAGTTCGTAAGTCCCTGAAATCTTATAGCTTATCTCACCCTTTAGCATAGCTTATTTTAGGCTTAAAGTAGCCCTTTTTTCTGTTTTATTTTTAAAACTGTCACATAGCTTAAGTTATTTCCAGCTTATTTTAGGGCTTATTAGATGGCCATAGCTTATAATTAAGGGCTCCCCTAGCCTATATAACGCGTCCCCATAGTTTTAGCTTATTTTGTTGCGCTTAAACCTAAAAACGAAAGGAAAAATAAAGCCTATAAGCTTATTAAGCTATGCAATCCAAAAGCTCAGATACTTTTCTAGCTATTAGCGTGAGTAAAAAAGTCATAAGTGCTTTTAACTAAAAAGACTCCCTATTGAGCCCCTTAACAAGTTTCTTTTATAGCTTTTGATAATTAAGCAAGTTGGGAACTTACTTTGCAATCGGGGTCCACCTCAGTGACCAGGTTGTGTATTCTTCTTCTTTGATATTCCCTCAGTTAGTCCCAGTGGTTAGTTAGCCTGTTACCCGTTTGTCATGTGTCCTTTCACTGTTAGTCCCCTTAGGTTTAACCACAGTTATTTATTTAATTTAAATAATATAAATTGAGGTTTAAAAAATTAATTAGTTTCTAATTACTTTATTTAAACAATAAAATTTGGCCATAATTTATATTTTTAGAATTGTTAACTTTTTCTTTATTTACCTTTTATTTTCAGAATTTTATACCTTTTATTTTTTGTCTT
Source organism: Tanacetum coccineum (assembly GCA_026074375.1). Taxonomy (NCBI): domain Eukaryota; kingdom Viridiplantae; phylum Streptophyta; class Magnoliopsida; order Asterales; family Asteraceae; genus Tanacetum; species Tanacetum coccineum. Next base: position 6,613 of record BQNB010179004.1, read on the forward strand.
TTTCTATTTCTTATTTTTAACTAGTTTTTAATCTTTAAAAATTTCAATAAAAAATCCAAAAATTATAAAAAAATATTTCTTTTTACAAAATTTCTTTTGTCATTTGTGCAATGAGAAAAATACAAATTTAATATAGGCGTAATTTTTCTTAAATTCAGTCTTAGACCGTTTTATCCGGTGCGTTTCTTACCGTTTCCTTTTCGATTTTACATTCCAAACGACCTCCGTTTTAGTTCTAGTTTTTCTTATATTTTTCAATTAAGTTAATTAAGAATTTAATGTTGATTTTTAATTTAAAATAGCATTCTATTTGTCTTAATTTTTTAGTATTGTAAGTTTCCCGAACCATATTTCTGTCCGCAGTAGTTTAGTATAGACTTTAAATTCGAAGATTTCCCTATAACTAACTTTGAGTTTTCCCGTATTTTATTAAGGATCCCCATTTCCTATATCTTGTTTCCCGTAGAATAAATTAGATTTATTTAATTATTTTAGTTTGTAAATATATCAGTGTTTCCCATCATATATCTCCTCCATCATCTCAATTTCTCATCAAACCAGGATCACTTTCTTGGTATGATCGACTCAAAGCCTTCCTTCTTGATCATATGTACACCATGGGCTTAGTAGATAACACCTTATTTACTAAGAAAAAGGATTCACATATCATCATTGTCCAAATCTATGTGGACGACATCATCTTCGGATCAACTTGTCAAGACTTATGTGATGATTTCTCCAAAATCATGCATGATGAGTTTGAAATGAGCATGATGGGTGAATTGAATTTCTTCCTTGGTTTACAAATCAAACAACTCGAAGATGGAATCTTCTTCAATCAATCTAAATATGTGAAAGAAATGTTAAAGAAATTCGGTCTTGAAAACGCCAAACCAATCAAAACTCCTATGTCCTCCGAAACCAAACTCACCCGTGACGAAGAGTTCTTGCGTATGCTTGTGCTCATGACTTTAAACTCTTTCAAATGGATGTCAAAAGTGCATTCCTAAATGGTTTTATAAATGAAGAAGTGTATATAGCCCAACCTCCCGGATTGGTAGATTTTAAAAAACCTAATCATGTGTTTAAACTCAAAAAGGCTATCTACGGTCTCCAACAAGCACCCAAAGCTTGGTATGATAGACTCAAAGCCTTTCGTCTTGGTCATAAGTACACCATGGGCTTAGTAGATAACACCTTATTTACTAAGAAAAAGGATTCACATATCATCATTGTCCAAATCTATGTGGACGACATCATCTTTGGATCAACTTGTCAAGACTTATGTGATGATTTCTCCAAAATCATGCATGATGAGTTTGAAATGAGCATGATGGGTGAATTGAATTTCTACCTTAGTTTACAAATCAAACAACTGGAAGATGGAATCTTCTTCAATCAATCTAAATATGTAAAGGAAATGTTAAAGAAATTCGGTCTTGAAGACGCCAAACCAATCAAAACTTCTATGTCCTCCGAAACCAAACTCACCCGCGACGAAGAGGGCGAACCCATCGACGACACTAAATACCGTGGTATGATTGGTAGTTTACTCTATCTAACCACTAGTCGCCCTGATATCATGTTTAGTGTATGTATTTGTGCTCGTCTTCAAGAAGCTCCTAAAACCTCTCACCTTGAAGCCGTAAAACGAATCTTCCGTTACATCAAAGGTACTTCTCACCTAGGCTTATGGTATCCTAAGGGAACTGGTCTTGAGACTACTGTCTATGCCAATTTCGACCATGCGGGAGACTATGTCGACCGAAAAAGCACTAGTGGTGTATGTACCTTTGTAGGTTGTTGTCTCACCTCATGGATGTCCTAGAAACAAACCGCCTTAGCTATCTCAACCACCAAAGCCAAATACGTGTCCGCCGGAAAAGCTTGTCAACAAGCCTTATGGATGAAACAAACTCTAGTAGATTATGAAGTTAAGTTAAATGACGTACCTGTTCTTTGTGACAATAAAGTAGCCATAGACTTAAGCAAAAATCCCATTCTTCACTCTCGCACTAAACATATAGAAATCCGTCATCATTTTCTCCGTGATAACGTTCAAAAAGGTAATATCTCTATCGAAAAGGTTGCATCCGAAGACAATATTGCCGACATTTTAACCAAACCACTTAAAAGAGAACCTTTCAATCTTCTTCGACTCGGTCTTGGATTAATGGAACCAAACACTTAAATATAAAAGATTTCTTGTGTTTATTCTTCTTGAATTACAAATAAATTTGTTTTGCTCTCGTGAACGTCTTCAAAGAAACACATTGTCAATATGTCGTTTCAAACACGTTTATTGTAGCTACATTAAAAGGAGGCCTAGGGTTTTTCTCTCAAAATAAAACAAATTTTTATGTCTTCGAGTCGAGAAAAACTGCACCTCCAACATATCAAAACTTTACTCAAAAACTTACTACAAAAACCCTATCTGCCCGTCGGCCGGTGCCATTCAGATTTCAAACCGGTACTATAGTACGCCAGTTCTATTTCTTAGACCTATAACTTTTCTTTGCAAGAACTAACAAAGCAAGGGGGAGCCTATCTCATTGCTTCTAACATATTTGTTTTGTAGTTACCATAGCATTCATCAAGGGGGAGCTTTCCATCTTGACAATATCTTTACATTTCTCATAAATTTGCATTCTTTTTTTGTTTCGACAAAAATGGGGAGAAAGTATCCAAGTTTAAATATAAATCTAATCATCCCTTTGGCCTAATATGTTTTGTCATCAACAAAAAAGGGGAGATTGTTAATACAAATAAACTGGTTTTAAACAAAACGTTTCTACAATCAACTTAGGCTAAGGTTTTATTAATGACAAAACATAACAAACCATTTTTCTCAAACCTCTTATTTTCTCAAAACATGATTTCTTTACTATCTCCCAACTTTGTAGAAAAGCACATGCAACTTGAAAAAGTGTACAAACATTTTTAAACCCTAACTTTACACAAAATCATCTTACACTTATTAATTTAATTACTTCATTTAGTATATAATCAAATGCAACAAATCCAAGGAAAATCTTATAAGATTACACAAGATATCTCAAGATTTTGCAAATCAAAATCCGGATTTAGTTACTGTATGCCGGTGCTCTTTGTTTTGCAAGCCGGTGCCCTCTGTCAACAGCACCGGAAGAACCGGCCTACAGTAAAACTTTTGGCTATAAATACCAAGCCATTTCTCATGTTTTCATACACCTTTCTCATCTAATCTTCTCTTTAATCAACTGATCTCTCTCTCTCTCTCTAGCATCTCTTTCTAAATCTTGTGTAGGTAATTCACTTCAAGAAAGGAATTGCCAAATACGCGAAAGTTTCAAGCACGCCTCAAAAGTGTCTTGATCTTGATTCTTCTTACTTCATTCAAGAGATCATCTTGCTGTGATTTATTATTGTATTGTTAGTTGTACATCAAGTGTAGTTGTGTTATTATCGATTCTCGTGTGTGAGAAATTCGGTGATCATCTTTGTAACCTATAGAAGTGTACCATCGTTGTGAAGGCTTCTCCGCCAAGTGAAAGGAGCTCGGTGACTAGTGTTTAACAAACTCTCGAGTAGGTGACTCGGGGAGTGGAGTAGGGCAAGGAAGGTGTCCTTGTAGCCGAACCACTATAAATACTTGTGTCCCGGTGAACTCTTTCTATACTTTATCTTCTCTTTACTCTTACACCTCTTACTTCTCAAACATCAATATCTAGATCACTTCACTAAAAGTTTCAAACAAATTGTTTTACAAGTTTTTTAAAAAAGGGCAAAAATTTAGAAAACTATTCAACCCCCCTTCTAGTTTTTCACAAAACGTACGTTTACATCTATGAAAGAACTTTTTATTTAATTAAGTGGTGATATCCAAAAACGTGTCAAACTATTTGGTTTAATTATTTACTCATATTTCTTATATAATACTTGCAAAGCATTATATACTTCATATTAATCTTTGGATGGTTTTTCTTTGTTATATAATTCATGGTATGAGTTATATAATTGTTTATTTTTCATATGTAATATATACGGAATATATTATATGCGTTGTGTTTACTTTTTGATTTTTTTATTTAACCAACTACCAAACTATTACAACATGAAATGTAAGTCTTTTATCAACGTGGTGCATTGATGTAACCATCCATCGGAAAACGCAAATACATTATCCTAGGCTAGTGGATCTTAGCCGTTAAGATAAACCGCAACTTCTTGGTCGAGCCGTTCCGGTTTCCGTTTTTGCTGTGCTTAATATGTGTATTTCTGCCAATCGTTCTGCATCATCGAAGTGAGTTTATAGCCCCATATTTTACTTGTTTTACATATATTTTTGGGGTGAGAACATGCTTGTTTGCAAATGCATTTACATGGTTGATTACAAATTGGTTTACACACTCATTTACATAGCTCGCTATGGGATACATTACTTGACTTCATTTTTGGTCACAAATACATACTTTACTTTTGAAATGATTACGGATTAGCTTAAGCGGATTGAACGGATAACTACAAGTAAATGCCTGGGTGTTCTTGGAGGGGACACCTGCGAGGGGTACATATTCATTACTGCCCGGGTGTTCTTGGAGGGGACACCTGCGATGGGTACATATGGTTTTCATTACTGCCCGGGTGTTCTTGGAGGGGACACCTACGATGGGTACATAGTGCATCGGTTTCATGAACTTAGAGTAATCGTAATCACTCATTGGGCAATACATACTTGAAACATTTCGTGATAGTTTTAATTATCATGCATACTTTGAATAATTGCGGTCCAACTTTCATACGTACAATTTGGTGACTATTATAAGGGTTGAAATGGTTACACACACTTTTCAAATCTTTGGTGCAACATTTATACTTAAACAAACCTATGAACTCACCAACTTTATGTTGACCCTTTTAAGCATGTTTTTCTCAGGTGAATTAGATGCTTGGCTTACTTGACGTGCATCGGAGTCTAAATTGACAAGATTTCATTCATGGATTTCTACTTACATACAAATGATCCAATCTCGTTGTATTGCTTTCAAGCTTTTCATTGTGATGCAATCATGGGACAAATGTTATATCAATTTCAAGAAAATCAACGAGATTACTTTTCAAACGACACATTTAGAGGTCGTTCTCTTGTATCTTGTGCTGTTGTATTATGAATTAACACTCCTGGACATATTTTCGCCGCGACACATTTTTGGGGGTGTGACAAATTGGTATCAGAGTCAGGTTATAGAGAACTAGGTTGCATATTTTACCCTAGACTATAACCGTTTTCACAAGCATTGCATCACAACAAACATTTTTGAAGTGCATACACACTATTTGCTTACTTGCTTACATTATTGTTACATTAAGTGCTTACATGACATACATATATATAATATATATGCTTGCATCACTTTTGCGTATATCGTACATTTATTTATATAAGAGTTATTTATATAAATACCTGAACATTTCTTAAGACATTATGAGCTGCACAATGGTCTCATTTTACTTTTTAGACATTGTGAGTTGCACAATGGTCTCATTTTACTTTTTAGACATTGTGAGTTGCACAATGGTCTCACTACGTCCTCAAACATTGTAATATAAACAATGGTCTCTAAGAATATTATTTTTTTCATAACTTCATACAATATCGTATTACGCGAAAACCGTCATAATTTTGTTTACATGGGATTATGTATGAATCTAAGTATTACAAGTCTTGTATGGGCGGGACTTGTAATAGGAGGATTGATATGATAATTGCTATGTTTACTCGTTCATAATGACATTTATCTTATTTACTTTAACCGAGTACTCATTAACTATCTTGAACTCTATGTCGATCTCGCCTGATTGTTTTATTCCCCGTCTCCAAAGACGAGTTTCAAACACTCGTCCCATACTCATTAGAGCACCTACATCGTCATGTCATCTACCACCTTGAAAACTTTGTGTGTACGCGTGTTGCATCAGAAATTATTAAGTATGATGATTTATAATCTCTTTATTTAAAGGGATTAGGACGCCTCTTCAATTAAATAGAGAAATTGTAAATCATCGAACCATAAGTTTATCAATTCATTATTTACGTAAATTGGGACGCTTCTTTGTGCAAATAATAAATTATAAATGAGTGGGCTTAATGGAAGGTTTAGAAACACAATCGTATCTTACGACTCAGCAGAATCTTAAGGCCTCACTTGAACTACCTTATCTCATT